>JALRLY010000253.1:0-55356 GCA_023647555.1 Pancytospora philotis
GGCCACCTCATGCCTTTGTGCAGCTCCGTGCCTTTTGTGTGTAGTAAAATTTTTACCCTAATGCGTGAGATTGTTTCGATACACATTGGTCAGGCAGGTATCCAGATCGGGAATGCGTGCTGGGAGCTCTACTGCAGGGAGCACAACATCCTGCCCGACGGGACGCTCTCGGAGGAGGCGATGGACGACGACTCGTCCTCCTCCTTCTTCTACCGCACGTCCAGGAACACGTTCGTCCCGCGCACCGTGATGGTGGATCTGGAGCCCGGGGTGATCAACGAGATCAGGACGGGGGAGTACAAGAACCTGTTCCACCCGCAGAATCTGATCTGCGGGAAGGAGGACGCCGCGAACAACTACGCGCGCGGGCACTACACGGTCGGCAAGGAGATGCTCGAGCCGGTGCTGGAGGAGGTGCGGCGCATCGCCTCGAACTGCGACGGGCTGCAGGGCTTTCTGATCTTCCACTCCTTCGGCGGCGGGACCGGCTCCGGCTTCGGCTCGCTGCTGCTGGAGGCGCTCTCTGCCGAGTTCGGCAAGAAGAGCAAGCTCGAGTTCAGCGTGTACCCCGCGCCGCGCGTCGCGACCGCCGTCGTGGAGCCGTACAACTCGATCCTCACGACGCACACCACGCTCGAGCACTCCGACTGCTCGTTCCTGGTGGACAACGAGGCGATCTACGACATGTGCAAGAACCTGGGCATCGCGCGGCCCGCGTACGTGGACATCAACCGCATCATCGCGCAGGTCGTGTCCTCGATCACGGCCTCGCTGCGCTTCCAGGGCCCGCTCAACGTGGATCTGACCGAGTTCCAGACGAACCTCGTGCCGTACCCGCGCATCCACTTCCCGCTCGTGGCGTACTCGCCGATGATCTCGGCGGCGAAGGCGAGCCACGAGGGCCTGAGCGTGCAGGAGATCACGAACAACTGCTTCGAGCCGTCGAATCAGATGGTGAAGTGCAACATCAAGAACGGGAAGTTCATGGCGTGCTGCCTGCTGTTCCGCGGCGACGTGAAGACCAAGGAGGCCAACCAGGCCACTGCAAATATCAAGGCCAAGAAGGCGTCCCAGTTCGTCGAGTGGTGCCCGACCGGCTTCAAGATCGGGATCAACGAGCGGAAGCCGACCGTGCTGCCGGGCTCGGCGATGGCGGAGGTGAGCCGCGCGGTGTGCGCGCTGTCGAACACGACGGCGATCGCCGAGGCGTGGTCGCGCCTGAACCACAAGTTCGATCTGATGTTTGCGAAGCGCGCCTTTGTTCACTGGTACGTCGGCGAGGGCATGGAGGAGGGAGAGTTCAGCGAGGCGCGCGAGGATCTTGCCGCGCTCGAAGACAACTACAACGAGATTTCCATGTCCTGTGGCGATGAAGAGTAATAAATGGTTATTTTAAAGATGTTTATGGTGCATGATATTGGCATTGGTTGGCAATGCAGCGCTTTATGCTTTACTCCGCGCATTTGCACCACAACGCTATTGTAAAAATACAGAGCTGCTATCCATAGAAATAAATGCACACTTAAATACGATTTACTTATTTTTCTGCTCGTCTGGCACAATGTGGTTGATCTTGCGGCACACCCAGCTGAACGCGCGCCGGGTCGCCTCTCTAATGGAGTCGAAAATTTTGCAGACCAGCCGTTTGGCTCTGGCGCAGTAGCACTCGCTGACAACCGCGCCGTTCGGCTTGGCGTCCCCCGGGGCTGCGGCGCTCTTCGCCGACCTGGCCATGGGATCGGCCGGCGCCATCTGGGCGGGGAGCGTTGAGCCGTCTTTTTTCTCGTGGCTGTCCAGCATAAAGGGGTTGACGAGTTGGCAAATTTACGTGTGCTTCGAGGCGGCTGCTGCATCGTTGGTGCGCTCCGGGGGAGCTGCCCGGCCGCACACCGACAAAACGCCCATCGGGCAAAAATGGTTCTACTGAGATTCGAACTCAGATTATTGGAGTCAGAGTCCAAGGTGCTGACCATTACACTATAGAACCTACCACCAATAAAAGTTTACAATTTGAGAGAGGCGCTCGCGCCCGGCCGCCGTAAGCAAGCAGTTTATTCACTGGTACAGGAACTCGACGAGGTCGTCGGTCAGCGTGCCGCGCTCCACGTCGACGGGCAGGATCCGGAACGCCTCCTCGATCTCCTCGGCGCTGAACCCGCCCGCGCCGTTCTTGAGCAGCTGGACGATGTCAGAGCGCTTGAGGTACGTCTTGTAGCAGCGCTTGAGCGACTCGCGCAGCTCCTCCTTCCCCATCGCGCGCGTGGCGGGCTCGGCGCGCTCGAGGCTGCCCACGGCCGCGCGGAAGTCGTCGAACGAGGCGATTTCCTGCTCCGCTGCCTCCCCTGCAGACCCGTACCCGAGCCGCTGCAGTCTGTCCTGGGTGCTCCCTGCGAGCTGGGTGTATTCCGCGTACTGCGCTTTAAGGCCCTCTTCCATGGGCGTCTCAGGCTTTTCGCTTGTATATTTGGTGGTGAAACTAAAGGCAATATGGCAGCAGGGATGCAAAAGGGTACTTAAACGCTAGCTGAACAATGTTATATGCTACAGCAATAGGATTACAGGCACAAACACATAGCATGAGCACTGTACCACACTGCCCGCCTGGCACAACAGGACGATATAGCAATGCCCATCAATACAAACCCACCAAAACAACAAAGGCAAAGTGCTTTACAACTATTTAATCAAGACGACTGGCGAAGTCCAGTATTTTGTGGTAGAACGAGTCGTCGCTCTCGTTGAAGTACGCCCGGGCCCTGTTGTAGGCGGCGATCATCTGGTTGAAATGCTCCATGACGGCCAGGAACTCGGCGGCGACCTCCTTGCTGACGTAGTCCTCGTTGTATGCGTTCTTCAGCTCGGAGAGCTCGCGTTTGATCTCCTCGACCGGCGGAACCTCCGGCTCGTCCGGCGCCACGAGCTCCTGGAGCAGCCTGGCCTTTGCAACGCGCTTGGACACCAGCCGCAGGATCTCCCCGGTTTTGAAGTTCTCCAGCGAGTCGAGCGAGAAGGCGCTCGCGTTCCCGTTGAACGTGTTCACGTTGAGGGCGTTGCCGACCGCGAGCAGCGCAGCGAACAGCCTCACGAGCTCCTTGGAGTCGATGACCCGCTGGTACCGCCCACGGAGCACGGCCAGGATCTCTCCGTACGCTCTGCTGCGGAGGAGCGCATTGAATCTGATCGAGTGGAGGGCCGCATAAACATTGCTCGGGAAGCAGCCGGGGGCGCCCGTGACATCGCTGGCCAGCAGGAAAAACTTCTCGGCGCGACCGAGCGGCCCAGAGGCCGCTTTGATCATGTCGAATTCATCGTGCGTGGGGAAGTACATGATGAATTGGTTCACGAGATTCTCATTCTGCAGCGAGCCGTCGAGAAGCTGGGCGAGGAGCTCGCCGTTGGACGCCTTGACCCTCCCCAGAGCGATGTTCAGTGCGTTGCTCTTTTTGATATCCCAGCACGCGGGCTGCTGCGGCTGCCTTTGCACGCCGGCCTCATGCTTGGGCGCCGGCACAGGCTGCGCGGCGGTCTTCTCAAAGCAGACGAAATCAGCGACCTCGAATTCCTTCTCGGCCTCGAACGGGTCGATGCGCTCGAAGACCGAGTCCGCCGTCTTGCTCGTCTTGTTCCACTTCAGCCCCGTGTAGTTCTTACCGGCAAACTTGGAGACCGTTTTCTTCTTCATGCCGAAGAGGTTGAGCTTGGGCTTTACCGGCGCACTGCCGAGTTTCTCTCCAATCTTCTGATCTGCTGCCGCCGCGCTCGCACCGGCAGGCTTAGTGCCGAGCTTGAATGGATTCAGCGGCTTTTTGGCGGGCTTGGGCTGCAGTTCCTCTCTTTCTTGCTGCTTGTCTATGCTGAGCTTGCTCAGACTCTCGGCACTGATCTTCTCTGCCTCTCCGTTCGTATCCGGTTTCTCCGGCGGCATACTAGCCAGCTTCGTCTCAGCATCCACAAGCTTCTGCTCCAGCGCCTTCACGGCGCGGCGCAGCTCTTCATTTTCTTTTCCAAGCTGCTCGAGTTTAGCTGCCGACGGGCTGTGCTCCTGCTGCGGCTTTTGCACTGCCGCTGGCTCGTGGTGCACGACTGCATCGACAATGCTGACAGGCGGCGCCTGGGGCACAGCAGAGCTGTCTGCAGTCTTGCTCCTGAATAGGCTGAGCATGCTCTCATAGCTGAAAGCATCGCTGAACTGGGACCGCGTCAGCTCCTCCCTGCTTAGCAGCCCATCCAGCGGTATGTCCATGCGCACGAGAAACTTGAGCTCGTCTTTCACCGACCCGGCGGCGAGCACATCGCTCACTATGCGCTGGATGCCCGTCCTCATCGGCTCACTCAGCCCGTGCTCGGACTTCAGCGGCCCCGCGTCCTCAGCACACGCGTTCAGGTAGCGCAGCGCCGTGTCCCTGGGCAGCACTCTGTAGTTGGCCACCACAGACTCGAGCACCGCGAAGCGCGCGCCGAACTCCTCGGTGAGGTACAGAATGAGCTTGAGCAGACACTTCAGGAATATCGGGTCGGTGGCGTGCATCAGCCGCGCGCAGAGCGGGACGCCCCCGGCGGCCGCGAACTCCCGGTAGAGCTTGGTCGGCCTGTCCGCGCCCGCGTTCTCCGGTCCCTTTAACAGAGCAGAGAGGAAGAGGATGGCGACGACGCTGCACCCGCTCTGCAGCTGCGCGGCGTAGAACCCGAGGTGGCGCAGCCTCTCCGCCTCCTTCTGCAGCGATACGATCGCCTTGATCTTCCGCTCGAGCGAGAAGCTCCGCAGGATCTTGTCGTGCTGCGCGGGAGCGTACCCGATGGACGATATCAGGCCGACGAACACGTGGTCGACCTCCGCCACGGTCAGCGGCGCGTGCATGTGCCCGGCGGGCTGGCTGTGCGCGGGCTGCCCCTTCTTTTTTGTACTTTCATCGATCAGATGGACCTCGACCATTCGGGGCTATCAGCGCCCGAATATTATCAGGTGATGGTGCCTAGCTTGCGGCAGTGGGATGCATGCGCTGAGCGGAGTTCAAGCACTCGCGCAGCAAAGTGGTGAAGCTAATAGCACATAAAATTCAACAAAAATATAATCATAAAGTGCAGAGCATGGTAATAGACCGCGAATTTGACTCAGATAGAATGAAAAAGTGGCTACAAATGCAATATTTAATAAATAGATGATGCTACGTTAATGAAACAAGAGAGTGCAACACTCTACAACTTTTCTGTTACTCTGAAGTGCCAGTCATACCCCGTTCGCGAGAGCTGAGCATAACCGCGATTCGCCGCTTTTCCCGGTCAAACGTGCGTTGCAGCGGGTGTTTCAGATGGGCTGATAACGAGCGTGCGGGCGAATTCTCATGCGCCCGTCCGCAGGGAAAGAAAGATGGTTTAAGCACTGTATGTGCGGCAGACTGCTCGGTGCTACCTGGGGTGCTTCTGTGCCACCGCATGGATGCTGCAGCGGCCCACCCTCCAGTGTTGTTACTCATCAAACAAGAGCAACAGCGCGCGGGTGCTTTCAAACGTGCATGGAGAAGGCTGCAGGACCATATCCTGGCTCGTGGATGCTTGGCATAGTCCGAGCTGCGCTCATTAATCTGGCAGCATTGCTTGCGGCTGTCCTTGGCACGATCAACGCCAGCTGTAAACTGACTGGGGCGTCTGCATCCCGGCTGCTCGCTGTGTGGGTATTCGCAGCTGCTGCGTGGTGCAGAACCGTCGGAATCTTCGACGCCGGCTCGACCGGGACGCGGCTTACGGTGTATACGCTGGCCAACGGCCGGGTTGTAAATACCGCCACCGATAGAGAGGCCGGCGGTCTGCATTTGATGCCGCCCGACGAGGCAGCTTCAGCGGTGGACCGCCTCCTGCAGAAATCAGGCGTTAGCACCAAGGTGCCGCTGTGGTTCTACGGCACGGCCGGCATGCGCTCTCTCGATGCCGAGGCGCAGAGTGCGCAGCTCAGCGCCATCCGCGGCGCGATGGGCGGATATAACATCAAGGAGGCCAAGGTGCTGCAGGGGTACGAGGAGGGGCTGTACACGCTCAAGGCCTTCGAGCACCTCTCGCCCAACCGGCCCTATTTCATTCTGGTGGACATGGGCGGAATGTCCACGCAGGTCGTGGTCAAGGACGGGAGCCGCGTCAACATCGAGTCGTACGACCTGGGGATAACGAAGAGCAACTGCTCGCCTGAAGGAAACGCAGACAAGCATCTGGTGCTCCAGCTGAGTGGCGCGTGTGGCGGTCATCCTAGCGCATCGGCGGCACAGAGCCAGCAGTTTTTTGTGACGCTGAAACCCGCCTGCGCAGTGCAGCCCCGGTACAATAATAACAGCTGCTTCGCCCGGCAGTTCGAAATGTACGAGCTCAAGCCCATCAAAAGGCCTGCGCACCCGCCCACGATCCATCTCTTTTCGTTCTTCCACGATCTGTACGGCGGGCAGAACAGAAAGCTGACCAGAGCCGACCTTGAGCGGCTCTATAGAGGGGAGTGCAGCGCTGCGTATAAGCCGCGCTGCAACAAGCTGCTGTACGCGCAGTCGGTGCTGGATAAGATGGGGCTCGGTAACAGCGATGTCTTCACGATAGAGGGCCAGATCAACGGGCAGGACGTAACGTGGGCTCTGGGAAGGGCACTTGATTTAGACAGAACCAATGCGTTATAATCTCAGCACCATTGAGATGTTTGCTATGCCAGTATATTTAGAGAAATGAGAGATGGTGCTAAATATACTCGCAGATTACTGTATCTGCACAAGTTATATCTGCTGCATGCCTACACTGGCATCACTCATCAAGCATTTTAAATAAACTCCTGTAAATGCGGCTGGTTTGCATCGAATCATAGCACTTGTGATTGCACTCATTTAGCTGTGTAGCCAACAGAGTAGCAATACACCAGCGAAAGACGCTGCGATGCACATCAATTTAATAACTAGTGTACGTAGATCAGAGGATAGAGCACCACGTACGCGCCGATGTGCATGGCCAGGGAAATCGCAACAAAGCCGGTCCACTGCGCGTTGCTCTCGAATAGCCGGCCCTGCGTGATGTTTTTGCGGCAGAAGTAGTCCGAGTGCAGCGCGAGGAGCCCGAAGCAGATGTAGAACCACATCTTGAACAGACTGCTGAGCTTGCTGAGGCCGCCCTCGGTGAAGTTCACGATCACGATCGCGATGGGCAGGTGGACACCGCCGAGCAGCGTTATGTACATGTACGTCTTGAGGTCCGCCTGGCTGTCGTGCAGCAAATACGCGTAGATGGCCGCGGCCACGTAGGCGAAGATGGTGGAGTAGACAATTCCGAAGAGCGGCTGTATCGGGAAGATGATGGAGATGACGGTGGTGAGGAGCCTGAGCCGCAGGAGCGAGCCGATGACATACGCGATGTAGTTTGCAATCGACAAGACTATAACGAGCACGATGATATCGGTGTAGGAGGCGTAGAAACCCGTCGTGTCGATCTCCTGGAACGTCAGCGCCTTTCCGATGTCTGAGAACACGCGGGAGAATGTCCCCTTCACCTTGTCTGTGTCTATTTCCACAGTCTTCCCTGGCATGGGCCCTCCTGTTTACATAAACAAATGCTGATGCGCCGGGTAAGGGCAGAGGTGGATAGGCTAAGGCACAAACATTTTGTATACTGAGAGCGATTGATTACAAACAGCACGGCGATGGGATCAGCCAAACTTAAAATAGTTAATCTGCACATCCATTTATTAAGCACACGCCACAGTTTACATATCGATGGCCTTCTCGATGCAGCCCGCAATCTCGCCCAGGTTTTCGAGCTGGTCGTCCCGCATACGCACCTTGGCGTTTGCAAACTGGCTGTCTGCCAGGGAGAATACGGCGGCAGCCTTGGCCGCGGCGTGGAACCTGTCCTCCCAGCCGTCGAGCTGCGCGGGATCGCCGCTGAGGAAAATCGCCTTCACCTTCTCCCAGTCGCCCTCCCGCAGATCGCACGGCTCGTCCCGCGCCCAGAACGTGGCGTCGCCCAGCTTGAAGACCGGCGATGCGGCGGCGCGCGCGCCGTCGGGCGTGAGGAGCCGTGCAATGTTGTTGATGTTGATCGGGCTGGACACATCGCTGGGCACTATGATGTAGTAGATGTCGCTGATGCACGGTATCGCATACGCCCTGTTGCTGCTGTAGACGGGCCGCACGTAGGCGCCGCGCACCTCCGAGGCCTTGTAGCTTTTCAGATCCTCCTTCAGCGAGAGCTGGTCCAGGAAGCCGACGGAGGGCACGCCGGCCTGGATGCACAGGTTGAAGTACTCGCCGAGCGGCACTGCGCTGTTGATCAGATAGAAGACCACCGCGGAGAGCGAGTAGGCCTTCTGCTTGGGCGACGGGAACTCCACCAGCGCATCGCCGTCGTACGTCTTCCCGCCTATCTGGACGCTCGCGCCCTCTACCCTGCATCCCTCCGGGTCCTTGGCGGCTTTGCTGACGAGATCCATCGGGGCAAATTTTGCAGCGCGCTTCTGTTCCACTGAAGAGTGAAGTATGCGCTGGAGCTTTAAGATTGATGGGTGCATCCGGTAGGTGAGATAATAAGGTAGCAATATGTGCGACTATCAGCATTACCACAAAAATCAAGGATGAGTTCGAACAATCTTGATGCACAGTAGAGACAAACTAAGCTATTTTGGTATAAACGCGCGCTTCAATAAATTAATTTACTTTAATATTAAATTAAGAATGTCCTTATAAGTTATTATTCTGTCAGCCACCAGGTACACCTCGCGCTTGATCTCCGCTGCGTACTTCATGACTTCGCGGTATTCACACATGGTGATTCCGCCCTCGATGTATACGATAATGGGCGCCGTGTCCGTACCCTCAGCACTCGGGCCAACGAACGCGCCCTGCCGCAGCTTGTTGAGGATGGCGTGCTTCACTATCTTTTTGATGGGCGGCTCGTAGCCGAGCTTAACGTCCACCGCCGAGTTCAGTATCGGCTTGTACGGGTAGTCTAGCGGGGCGCATCTGTCCAGGAAGTGCAGAAGCGCATCGCGCAGCCGCGGGTACCTCTGGCTCTCCTCCTCCCAGTCTTTGACGTGTCTAGTAAAGTACAGCAGGAGGAGCTTCAGTTGCTGCTGCTCGGACAGCACCCCAGCGCACTGCTCAAGATTTGGCACCGCGCCCCGCAGCGCAGCCATTTCCATCTCGCATCCGTCCTTGTTGCGCATGCACTTCTCCAGCACTGCGTTGTAGATGCTCAGATGCGTCTCCACCATCAGCGAGTGCGCGGCCTTTTCCTCGATGTCCTCGAACTCGTGGTTGCTGATCTTCACGCGGTTGCGCTCCAGCACCTGGATCATGGCCTTGACCGAGGCGCCGACGCTGTGGATATCGCTGAACTTGTTCGCCTCGAAGAACGCGTCGCTCACACCGTACTCCTTGCCACCGGTGCGCACCACGCTGTTGTCGTAGTCGAGGTGCTCCTTGATGAGCGCCTGGTAGTGCCAGTCGTAGAGCAGCGGCGTGACCATGTCGAAGCTGCGCCGCAGCAGCAGCACCGTGCCCTGGCGCCTGAAGTTGTGCTGCAGCACCCTGGCGCCCAGCTCCTTCGCGAGCAGCACCAAACTGCTGCCCGGCCTGCTGGGCGCGCTGGCGTCGAGCTCTGAGCCGGCGTCGAGGCGCAGCCGCTCGCCCGACTCGGCCGGGCCCTCGTCCATGTGCTTTATTACCGGCGCGATCTCCAGCGACATCAGCAGCGAGTAGAGCCCGTCCGCGACCCTTCTGTGGCGCGTGCTCCCCACCGTGTAGAGAAAGCTGCTCTGCCGCGCCAGATCGAGGAAGATCTCGTGCACCTCGCGCACCACGCACTTCGTATCGGCGTTCGCGAGGATCTCGAGCGCGAACGGATCGATCTGGTTGGTGAACAGCACGCAGTAGCTGCCGTAGAACGGCGAGGAGAGCTCCTCGATCAGCAGCCGCAGGTTCTCGGCGCGCAGCACCACCACGCACGAGATGTCGCTGATCGGCACGCGGTTCTTGTTCTCGATGAGGTCGAAGTAGAAGTAGTCGTGGTCCTGGAAGCGCGAGTACGGAATAACGTTGCTGATGAGTTGCTTCGTCTCGTGGTCGAAGAGGCAGGCCTTGGCGCCCTGGCCCCTGCTGAGGATGAAGTCGAACTGCCGTTTGAAGACCAGGTCCATTTGTTTAGTGGAGTGAGCGCAGAAGGGCCTTTGTTTCAGCGTGTTACAGACAAGAAAATTGCAAGCAAGTGCTGAAATATGTATTGTAAAACGGGTGTATTCTAAAGTACATTCTGGTTCAAAGGTAATGCTGCCTTTACAACATTCGATGGCCCATCAATAGCATCACATCATTACAATCCTACAAAAAGATAAATATTAACTCACTGATTAAAATATTAAGCTAGTTTATTCATTGGAAAACAGTCTGCAGGCGCGGGTCCGCATTCTCCTTCCACTTGTTGTGAAGCTGCTCGGTCTTCTTGCCGAACTCGTTGGACTTCAGACAGTCGAAGAGCCCGGCGTCTATCAGATCCGCACCGCGCAGGAAGCAGATGAATTCAGCATACCTGGTGCCAGCGACCGGGAAGTCGATCGTGAGCATCCCGAGCTCGGCCTTCAGGCTGCGGAGGCTGGCAGGCAGATCCGCGGGGAGCGCGCTGAGGTGCGCAAAGAAAATGTCAGAAAGCACAGACCCGGTCTTCGGGTTTGAGATGAGCTCTATGAAATAGGCGAGGAAGAACGCAGCGTTGTCGTGCGCCGCAAGGAATTCCTTAGCAGAGCCAGCAAGCTTGGGCATCTCCTTCTCGTCGTAGTCCCGGCTGATGCGGCGGGAGAGCTCCATCACAAAGTCGTTCGCAATCTCCTCCTCCGTGGGCTCGACAGACTCGAACTCCTCCGGCTCGTCCTCCATCAGACTGGCAAAGGTGTTGCCGTTCCTCTGCGTCTTGAGCAGCGGGCAGCTCTGCTTGGCGTGCGACACCGCCGAATCGATGATAAAATCGATCCTGGCGCCGTGCTTCTTATCGTTGGTCTTCAAAAAGTTGATCATCTTCATAACCACATCCTCCTTCTTGTTCTCCACAAGCTTGAGCGTCGTGCTCTTGACAATGTTGGCAATCATCTCAACGTTCTCAGGCGTATTCGCAGCGCTGGTCAGATTCTCTATCACATCCACCAGGTTCGTTGGGCCTATCACGTTCATGTCGTACAGACTGAGCAGCAGCTGCACAGCGCCGAGCGCCTGGCGCTTCTTGAACAGACGGCTCGTCTCGAGCTCCTCGAGCTGCTGCTCGATCTCAGCACGGGTCCCGCGCAGGTCCTCGGCCTCGGTCTCCTTCGACCAGCGGTGCTTGCTCGCTATCTTATTGATAATAGCACGCAGGAGCGTACCGAAGAAGCACGTCTGCTTGCTGCTGCCGGACTCCTCCTCGACGGACCGCCACACCTTCTTCAGATGGCGTATCACAACGATGTACAGCTTCAGGTAGACAGGCTCGCTGATCGCCTTCTCAAAAACGAACATCGCAACCTCCTTCATCTCCTCGACCTTCTTGACCTTGATCGCCAGCAGATTGTTCACCACAGACTCCATGTTGTCCTCGGTCACGCGGTTGAACTCAGCGCGCACCCGCTCCATCGTGGTGTCCTTCTTCTCCTTCAGCGCGCGCATCTTCTCGCTCACGCTCGCGCCGTCCTTCCGCTTCAGAATCAGATTGAAATCGATGCGCGTGCGCTTCCCGTTCCCGAGAATCTCGGCGATCCGCGCCTTGACCGTGCTGTCGCACACCGCAGGGAACGCCTCGATCAGCCGCTCGATCAGCATAAAGCGCGAGAACTCGTCGATCGCCTCCTGGGCCTCCTCAGAGTCCGTTGCGGGCACGTCCTGCTCGGAGAGCGCCTCGGGCGCCTCCGCCAGCGCGTCTCCGGGCTCGCTCGCCTCCGTTTCGGTGCTGGGCGCCGTTTCTTTGCTCGTCTCAGCCTCGGCGCTCTGCAGCGTCTCCCTGCTCTCCTCCTCGCTGTCGCTGTCGAAGCCGGCCATGATCGGCGTGCCGTCGGCGTTGCACAGCAGGAAAGGCATGCTCACCTCCCCCTCTTCCTTCTCTGACGACCCCGCGCGGTCCGGGCGGTGCTCGTGCTCCGCCTCCTGTTCGGTGCAGTCCTTGCTCCTCTCGAACATGGGCTGCCCTAGTCCCCAGCTTTTCAGCACTGGCATGAAAATTTTTAGACTTGCGCGCGTCGGTACTGGTGCGAGCAACGGGCGCCATGGAGCTAATTGGATGGATTGTTTGAGGCTGCTAATACATTTACGATGCGCCATTTCCTCTTTCATGCGGTTGTGCGCAGGTCGGGTAAAAAGTCAATAGATGCGGCAAAAAGGTGTAGACAGAGCCTTTGCGCCGTGCTAGTAGAGAGCAATTTCACATTTTATATTAGACCCACTCAGCACAATAAGGCACAAATTACTGTAAAAACGCGCAGGGTAAAACAAGGCAGCTTTATTTCAGTCGGCGCGCAGCGGGACGAACTCGTGGGTCACCTGGTCGCCGTCCACGATGTACATCTCGATCGCGTCCTTGGTCTTCACGTCCGTCTCGGCAGCGGAGTCGAAGGCCTTCTTGACGAGCTCGACCGCCTCCTCGAAGGTGGGCGGCTGGAAGCCCTTGAAGTTCTTGCCCGAGATCCGCGAGTCGAGCAGCGGCTGGATCATCGGCGCGCTGCTCCCGTTGCACCGGCACTTCGTGTACTCGTAGGAGCCGATCGGGTCGTACGAGTAGATGCCCGCCACGCCGTCCTCCACCGCCGCGATGCACGCGTACGAGTAGAACGGGAAGAAGCGCCTGGCGTACATGATGTTGTGCAGCAGATGCGCGGCCGCCTTGAGCGACATCTTGCCGTACCTCTCGTACTGCTTGATCTGGTGGCGCAGCATCGTGTACACCTTGAAGCTGTCCGCGTAGAAGCCCGTCGTGGCGAGGAAGAAGTTCCCGATGCGGAAGATCCGCGACATGCTGCGCGAGTTGATGGTGTACTCGGCCGAGTGCCGTGTGTCGCTGGCGATGATGAGCTTGTTGTCGACGTTGATTATCAGCGACGTGCCGCTGTTGTCCTCGTAGACATCGGCCTCGCTCACCTTCCTCGCGGCCGTGGGCGCGCCGTGCTGCGCCGCGGCGCCCAGCAGCACGGGCGCCTCGAATGCGACCTTCTTGAACAGCTCCGGCCTTGCGCGCGTGAAGTCCTGCGCGGGCGCCTGGCGGTCGAGGCCCCTCACCGCTGTGTTTTCGAAGATGCCCTGCTTATCCTGCGCGAAGAAATCGAACATGGGTGCGGAAAACACCAAATATAAAAATAGGGCAGCTCGCTAAAGCCGCGGTCTATTGCAGCGACGGTGAATGCGGGATAAAAGGATCAAACTGGGTTGTGCGTACCACTGCAGAACTATCTGCTGCAGCTTTCCAGAGTATTAGGCACTAGCCAGTTGCAATTCAGCGCCTGATAGCACTACCAATGGCATTATTGAAGACAGCAAGTATTCACTTAATGGCTATTACCGAATGCCAGACCTGCGTCTGCCGAACCGATTACCACAGTTTTTCATTGTTCTCATCGCAGCCTATAAATTCTTTGAAGCGACGCGTGGAAGCAACTTCCATTCGAGCATGCAGACCGATCACTGCCATTCACACTTATCCCATTGTTGTTTGTGCTACCAGTGCATGCCTTACAGGCACACATTTTTGGCGTTTGCGGATGTAAAGAATGAAAACAGAATAGCCCATGCCTTGCGTATCAATATTTCTACAGCCATTGTGCATGGCATTGTCTTACTTCAGACATGCCCATGCCGCATCTGAGGCGAGCAGTGCTACGGGCACGACAGACATAAGCCCTTGCTCATCCAGCCCGTTCCCGGCGAGCCCGGCTCAACAATACTTAAGAGCCTCCGCCTATGATATGCAACTCCAGCTAAGCATAATAAGGACATATCGCACATTCCTAGAGTTGCAGCAGCGCGGAGCTGAAAAGGCCACAGTCCTTTGCGAAAAATGGCGCAAGTCAACCATGAGCAGACTCGGGGACACTGTGGATCCACTGTACAATACGGGGAGCATCTACACAGCTGTTCACTCTATTAATACGCGCACGGGTGGAGTTCAAGCAGCAAATCCGATCCGGAGCAGCGCCGCACACGGGCTGTTGCCTTCGGTGGCCGTGCAAAACGCACGAGACACAGAAGCACTACTTAGTTTTATGTTGCTGCACTGCGCAGAGATAGCCGTGGCAGCTGAGAGTCTCTGCTGCAACGCCGCGCAGCTCTATGGCATTTCGTGCAGCATCGATGCCTTCGACAAGGAGCATCTGCTTAGGCGCAGGCGCTGGGGACCTGCGGATATCCACCTCTATACCGACTGCCTTTTTGACTATGTAGAGCGTTGCTACAGCAGGCTCGCAGAAGCCTTGAGCTCAGTTTGCCTTGGCTTCATGGGTGCGCCGAGCGTGGTCGAAAAGATATTTGCCATACCAGGCGGGATCAATAGCCTGGTACTGCGCCCGCTCAAGACGATGCTCGAATTCTATGAGAGATTGTATGCGGCAGCGCGCTGCTACGAACTGCGGTTATCCGCCAAAACTAATGACGGAATGGGTGAATACGTCCTAAATGTTGACGCCTCGATAAACGCTGAGCGTCCTGCCGATTTCTGGAGTTCGATAGACGAATGGTGCCGCGCTGTGCGCCAGGCACTGCAAGAAAACATGGCAGTCATAGAAGAGCTGCTGCTAGCCCTCGAAGAGGCAGAGCTATTATGCAATAATGCGGAGCGTTGATTGTGCAGTAAAGTTCGTCTTGCTACTTCAGCACTGGCCATTAGTGTCTACTCGCAGAACTTCAGTAGAAGTAAATGCACTGGCGAGGAGCTGTTGCACACAAATTTTTCGCAATGAATGGTGGCTTCAGCGCAGTTAACAGCAGTGCGCTTGACATCAAGTATCCGGGAACATACGCCAGCTGCTTCTGCGAAAGTGAAGAGGCCTTTTAGCACAGCTTTGTAGATAAACCGCCTAGACGTCTTGCAAAAATTAGCATTGCCAGTAGCTACCAAGCTGCATTCTCACTGCGTAGATCAAGTATCTGAAAGACCATGGCTATCTGGTCCGCAGCAACAGAAAATGATTTGCTATGTGCCTATCGACTCATTGGGACGGATTCAGCTTGACATCACTCAAGTGCGACAGCAAATGGCAACGGGCAACGTGCACGCGAAGGCACGGGCTAGTATACGGGTAACATGCAGTATCGTAAGTGGAACTTAGGCGCGTTCATTGGTCGGAGCAGCTATTTTAGAAACATTGCCTGCTGTCTATTTTGAACCTGCGATATCGGTAATCCCTGTGCAGTGATAAAAAATATGGACTGTGCTATGAATGATCCGAGCTGACACAGAATATTTATCTGTATACGCTGCATGTGCACAGCCATCAGCGTTAGCACCCTTTTATTTGTACGCACCCACCCCGTCTGCAGGCATAGGCAACAAATTTTTGAGCCCATCGATGCTGGGAGTAACAGCGTTGCTGTTGGATGCTGCATTTATTCTACAACTCGGCAGGGTGGCAGCAGGAAAGATAAAAACTTATCGGAAGCGCACTGATGTTGGTTTACTGGACATAAGCGCATTGAAGAATGTCCGTAAGAGAGCCTGTGAGGCAGATAGAAAAACGTTCATTAGAATATGCAATCGTGCTAAGGTCAATAATGATACCAGGCTTCCTGTGCGTGTTCACCAACTGATGGTCAGTCTATTTAATAGCCAAAACCGTCTGCCTATTGAGGAATATATAGATAAGCTTGTAAAGAATAGACGTCTTACGGAGTACTCTATGATTGCAAATGCAATCCGCAGGGAAGAAGATAAACTGAGGCGTGGCGAGTATGAGGAGCTTGGAACAGTCGATAAAATAGCGCTGTGCATGCGGCTAGATGGTGCTCTCACGTATCTGGATAATTTACTCAAGTTAATATGTGATCTCGAGCCCAAGGCATTATTCGAAAGACAAATGTGCATAGATCAGCGCGTACGGTACGACGCGATTGTGTATGTGTTTAGCAAGTTCAAAACGGATGGGATTGAGAATATTGACGATATCAATGATCCTAAGATTCTCGATAGAATTAAAGATGTGCGCGATAGATTCATCGAGATGATCCAAGTCGCTTGCGAAGAAACAGCCGTTGGGCGGCGTATCTTTACAATAGATATAGCAAATTTCTATAACACACTTGTATCCCTCACCGATATCAGGTATATGGAAAAATACGAATTCAAAGAGAGTTTACTCAAGTGTTTAACTTCAAAAGACGATAATCGAGCGGTCGAGATGCTGGACCTCATTGAGTTAGACGGCGATAAAAAAGCAGCCGGAACGGAGGATGAAAAGGAAAATGCAGTTTTAACGTACATATCCAGTAAAAAACACGAGCACGTAAGCCTGTATTTTGTGTGGAACTATCTTGTGCATACCAATAGAAGAGGTACAAAAGGTGAAGAATGGATGATTAGATGCCTGTTAGCCTTCTTGTTAGAGCCGGGTATTGCAGACACTAGACTCCATGCGCTCGGGAGCAATCCAAAATTCATATATAACTCCTTGACGGTAGAACAGCTATACCGCATGCTCTGTATTTGCTCTGATATACTGACAACAACATCAACAGTTAATACGTTAATATCTGGCGAACCAGCAATTGATGGGCCAAAAATTGACAAGCAAATGCTGATGGACAAGTTTCCGGTGCTGAAGCAGATTGTGGTCGGGCATGTCGATCCCGAGCGGCTCACCCAGATCCAGCAACTTGCGCTAAATGATGGGAGGGCTGATCTCTTTGCGACGGGCAGCGAGCACACTGCGCCCAGCAACACAGATTCTGACGAAGAGATCAAGATCGAGTGATAGAGACACAGAGGTGCATTAGAATAAATTTCATCCTCATTTCTCTTTGAAGCGTTTTTGAAATACTGTAGATGCCGCAGACCAGAATGCCACATCCGCGTAAACGCATTGCACTGAACGAAGCCTTATAATAAATTTATTCGACGACCTCGACCAGATCAGCATCCTGCGATACCGACTCGGGCCTCTTCACAGCGACGACCTGGATGTGGCAGGGGCTCTTGTTGAAGGCGTTGACACGGCCGTGCGCACGGAAGACGCGGCCGTGGATCTTGGGCGCGCGGTTGACGGACACCATCTGGATCACGAGGTCCTCGACGGGCAGGCTCTTGTTGGTAGCGTTGTTCTTGATGTTGTTGAGAACGGCGATCATGGTCTCGGCCGACTTCTTCGGCCATCTGCCCTTCGTCGCCTTGTACTTGCCGACGTTGAACTTGGCGGCCTGGGCGGTGTTTCCGCAGCCACCGGCGTAGCGGCGCATCGGAACGCACTCCTTCTTCTGCAGCACGTTGTTCAGATACGCGATGCAGCCCTCGACGGTGCGGCCGCGCAGCGTGGAGCACGTCTCTCTGGTGTTCTTGAAGGAGACCTTCGCGTTTGTGATGCATGCCTTGACGGTCGTTGCTTCATCGAGGATCGTCGTGTTGTAAGCCTTAGGCATTGGGGATCCAAAATTTTGCGAAAATTTTGCCGGCCAAAATCCAACGGTTGGCGGCCAGCGCATGAACGGGCGTGGCTCGTGCAGCCATTTTAGAGCCTTGCGTGCTGTGCGCATGTTTATACATGCTTATTAGCCGCTCCACTAGTTCTTTAGAATTTTAAATTTCAGTTTCTAACGGCGGCACGGCAGTGAAAATATTGGCTTTTAGCCGCGTGTCGTTGGCGAGGCGCAGGCAGCACACCGTGCTTTGTTTAACAGCAATTCAGAGCCGGCGAGCCCGCGCAAAACGTATTCGCTACGCAGTTTTTGAGTGAAATTACTCTTGGTCGGTAAATATGGACGAAGACTGCACATACGCCCCACCACGCCTGTTTAGCCCGCGGACTGGCGTAACATTGCGTGGTGTTTGTCCAGCCCGCGCCGCAGCGGAAGTGTTTAAGCCCCGATTTTGCCCGGCCGATGCCCCTGGACGAGCGCATTAAGGTGGTGAAGACGCACCTCAAATACGCATGGAGCTGGAACATCAAGGAGAACACGTGCATGATCTGCCAGCAGGACTTCGCCACCGCCTGCCAGAAGTGCAAGCACCCGCTGGAGTGCGTGCCGTGCATCGGCGAGTGCATGCACAGTTTCCACTACCACTGCGTGACCGAGTGGCTGGAGACCACCAAGAACTGCCCGATCTGCAGGTCCGAGTGGGCGTACAAGAAGATCCTCAGCGAGGAGATACCGAAGTGATGGGCTCCTCGAGTTTCTTGTAGATTACATAATTAAACGCATTGGCGGTCTAGGATCTTTGTTTTACGATGCCGACAGGCAGCAGTAGCTTTGTGCACTGCTTGAAATGCACTATTGGACCTTTTCTAGCTGCAGCAGTTAATCGCTCCGCGCTGCTATAGCGCACAGACCGCATAAGCCGCGAAACAGGCCACCCCAATGGGCGCGTCTGCGGAAGCACAGAACAAGGGCACGGCGGGCAAAGGCGGCGACCCGGCGGTGAGCAGGGATGCGGAGCAGGCCGCAGGCTGCGGCAGAGCCGTGTACTTCCAGCTCAAGAGCTTCTCGAGCGAGATCAGCGCGGTCAACAGGATCCTCTACGGGCCAGGCAGCTCTGTGCTCCCGCCGGTGCGGCAGCTGAGCTGTGCAGAGATGATCGCCAACCTCGACAGCGCGCAGGCAGACGCACAGGGAATTGAAAGAGCCATAGAGCAGAAGGAGGAGGACCTCGGCGTGCTGCTGGAGCAGGCCGGGGAGATCGTCAGAAAGTGCAGCGCAGAGTGCGAGAAGGACTAGGCTATGCGGTGCAGCTGTGCTTGCGTACAACCAATAAATTATTTGAGAATGCGCTGCTTAGTTCTATACCCAGTCTCTGTTCTGCTACGTATCCAGCTTTGAATGACGAAAAACTGCGCAGCTTCCCGCAGCAGCAAACAAAAGAAAGGCGCCACGTACAGAGCAAGAAACGATAAATGTATACCAAGCCTTTAATATTACTTCTTCTTAAGCACGATCTTCTTGGGTCTCAGGTTGCTGCAGTGGCCGCAGCGCGCCTTCCTGCAGTGCGTGGCCTTCATGGGGTTCCGGGCATAGCAGTTACGGCAGATTTTGCAGTTCAGCGCCTCGACAGCGAGCGCCTTACCGGCCTCGGTCATGTTCTTACCACCACCGACGAGCAGGGGGAAGGCCCTGATCGTGGCCATGTCGGGGTAGACAGCCGACACGCTGAGGGCGCCGTCGTGCGGGAGGGAGAAGGAGGAGATGCTGGAAAGAGACCTGATCGCGGCCTGGAGCGCAGCGATGGACATGCCCTCCTCGACCTTGATGGTCGAGATCGTTTGAGGTAATTTGACAAATAACTGCATTGGAGGGCACGCATACAAAAATTTTCAAAGTGAAAAATTTTCTTCGTGGACTGCGAGAGAATTGCAGACAGAAACATCCGATTACTTCAAGAAAACGGCCAGAATTGTGGAAGGGCCGCGGAGAATGCTGGAGAGGTGCAGTGGCTGACAAAATAGCATTACTGAAAAGAGGCCAGGCTCGCAGCGCGCTCCCTGCACATACCAAACGCGCCGCTTTCCAAAGCAAGCTGAATGCTTCAAGGCCCCACTAGCTGCTGCTCAATAGTAAACCATTTTGCGCGATGTTTTTAAGTAGTATTTATTTTATAGCTGGGGCCTTTAGTCTGTATGCTTTTCAGGCGAAGAGCCAGGAGAACGGCTTGGCGCCGATTTAAATCCAACAATAAAAAACTGCGTGGCGAACGTAGCCCAAGATTTTGTGCCCTGGATGATGATAATGCGCCCCCTCGGTGCCTGTGCCGCTTGGCGACCGTCTGTTGCAGGCTGGTTGGCCATGCGGCGGTCTTCAGCACGAGTGCCAGGCCCGTACGTCTTAATTATGCTGAAAGACAGCCTTACCCCCTCGTCTATTACCAGGCCCGCGCCGCTCTTGCACGTTGAGCAGGGTATTCCAAAGAGACACGTGCCCAGCACCTTTGCAAGCATGGCGGACTGCGGCTGTTGGCGGTCCACTGCTCTAACCTTTTCCTGCGCGTGTGCGTCATAGCGGCGGGGCATCTCGGTCTGCATGTGCAGGATGTTCTCTCCGCTCATGTCCGTGATGACCAGCTCCTGGCCAAGCAGATACGACAGCGTGTTCACGTACGGATCCAAGCTAGCGCTGATGTCCCTTTTGCTAATGAAGAACATGCTGTAGAATGCAGCGATGAGTTCGTTGAGCAGCGGAATCAGATGGGAGCCGAGCTGCTCTGACGGCGGGGCATCAGGCCTGGCCATAGGCCCCAAGACTAGCTCGCTGAGGCGGAACATCATGTAGCTGAAAACCACAGCCTTGAAATTCGCCTCGGCACTGTTCGTGTTGAATAGCCTGAAGTCTCCAGCAACGGGTAGCGGCGGAAACGCCTCCGAGACATCGGTCCGCAGGGCTATCTTGTCGTGATGCGCAAAGTCCGGGATGGAATGGACGGTATCGAGCCATGCTGCGAAGCGCTCATCGGCGAATAACGAATAAATCAGCCTACCATAGCTTTCATCGGTCTCTGTGCGCAAGATGAGCAGGCAGTAGTGGTCATAGAGAGCATCCATCATGTGGTTGCAAACCACTTCAAAGAGGTGGGGCGCGCTCAGGCCGTCTTCGCATGTTGAAAGCCGTCCTACCTTCCTGCTACCGTCACCGGACAGCGTTGGAGATACCAGCACATCAGGGTCGCTCAGGACGGATGAGCCACGCGGCGAGGCTTCCAGATTCGCCCTGTAAGAGTCCAGACCAGCGTCGAGGTGGTATTGTTTTGCGTTCCACGAAGACTTGAACAGCATATCCTTCAGCATAGTGCTCTTCGTAATCCTCTTCTGCCTGCTCAACAGCTCCGTAGCCTCCTCATAGAATGTCTCGTCCATATAGCACGCATTCGACCGGACGATGTAGACCACGACAGCAAATGCATCTGAGCAGGCCTCCATAGCGCTGTGCACAGCCCGGAGGAATTCCTCATCTCTGGGGTTTGCGCACCAGGCGATCGGAGATAGAGTGTGTATGTGCCGCAGTGCAAACTCGCGCAGTTTCTCTATTTTGGAATTGAGCTGTCGGCACGCTCTGTACTCAAACGTGCTTGCATACGACTGCGAGCACGCCCAGTTATAGCAGTCTAGAAAGCTCCTTTCGCAAGTATATTCGCAGCTAGTTGAATTATCGTACGAACCTACGATCCTCCGTACAACATGGCTGGTGGACAGCGTGTACAGATACACCGTGTTCCAGAAGCGGGTCTGCAGCTTCGCGTCGCGCCAGAACTCGGGGCTGGACAGGCCGTTGGCGTCATTGAAGCCTGCGAGCTCAAGGACTTGCGCGAACGAAATGGCATAGTAGATCGGCAGTGGCGGCGATGCAAAGAACTTTCTGAATTTATTGAGGAACACCTGGCTCCCAGAATTCAGCGGCTTGCTGATGTCGCTATCGAAAAAATTATATTTTTCAGTCAGACTTTGCAGACATTCGTAAACTTCCGCGATCCGCTTCTTGCTCTCTTCACTCACGTAACTCAGCGGCTCCCGTTTCTCAGACTTGGCTGCTGGGATGTTGCCAGCAATGCCATATGATGGGACTGGATCCAGCTCTACTTTCTTCGGAGCGGAGTAGTCGGTGCCCGGATAGATGGCCGGTTTATCAGTATTACGCTCTTCCTGCTGATCGGAGGCTTTTGTGCTGCGGTAAATGCCGTAGCTGGCGCCGCCGACCAATAATACGGTGCCGAGCGCGCAGTACACATACAGTTGCTTCGAGCCAAACATGGGCTCTAACGTAATTGGCTGCAATATAAAATTTTGCGGAATTAATCAATGAGCTTGTCACCGTCGCTGACTAAGATACACAAATGCAAAAAGGAGAGATGCGTCCGGTGTCGTATAGTGTGGGGCCATAATAAAAGGATGTTGGCGCTGGCGCCAATGAAAATACGAAGTTTTGCTATGGCGGCATCATTGAATGGGTGATTAAAAATTTGCATGACGACATCATGAATCAGCAGTTCCGAGCGGCAGTACAGTTCAGTTTCTGTCGTTGGGCGTTAGACGATATTTAGCAGACAATACGCCATGATGAGTGTGGACAGGTGTACTATAGCAGCAGCTAGTCAAGTATTCTGCCAAATGCTTGCATATTAATGCTAATTCTAGAGCCGATTTGATGTCACTGAAAGACAAATAGCGATAAGAAGCTGCCGCATTGGGTCACTTGCTGCTTGGCAAGCACCCCATGACATACAATGGCATCATTATTCGAACAGAGTAAGCTCTCAGCCGCATTTCCTAAATCGTCAATAAATTTACTTAAACCGACTCACACAAATCGATGCAAAGCGCCCTCAGAATCTGATGATGCGCTCGATCTCGCTGATATTGGTGCCGATGAGCTTGTCGAAGCGCTCGACGAAAATATTTTTCTTGCTGGCCGGGCCGGAGGAAGCCGCTTTGAAGCGCTTGGTGGCCGGCTCCGGCGCTGGAGCCGCGCTGCCCAGCCCGGCGAGCTCCTTGAGCGCGGCGTCGGTCGCCTTGAGGTAGCCGCAGCGCACGTCGAGCGGCAGGTCCCACATCCACCTGCACTTCACGGCGCCGGTCCCGAACACCGAGTCGTTGAGCGTGTCGAACGCCTTCTTGGCGGCGCGCCGGTCGTAGAACTCGACGATCTTCTGGCCCTGCCGGTCGCTGCGGATCTCCCGGATCTCGCCGTACTGCTTCAGAAACGCGTTTAGGAAGGTGTCCTCGATTTCGAACGTCACGTTCTTGAAGTCGAAGCTGACGGAGCTCTGGAGGTTCTTCTCCGAGCACTCGTCGCCCTTGCGCGGGAGCTCGTGCTTCGAGATGGTGTACTGCACCCGGAGCGGCGCGTCGCTGAAATTTTTCACGAAGTCGATTGCGTCGCGCACGTCGTAGAAGATAACAAACAGAAAGTTGGTTTTGGGCACGGTGTACTCCTCGGCGACCATGTTCCGCGGTATTTTGAGTTTCCTGTACGAGTCGTAGGCGGCCTCGTTGTCAAAGCCGGTGATGAGGAGCGTCCTCGTCGGCTTTGCCGCGCTGCTGGCAGGGTGCATTGGGTAATTTTTTGCGCATGGCTAAATGGATGCGGCGAGCGAAGCGCCGCAGCAGTTCAAGGTACGCTCATGGCAGAGCCGAGGTACACGGGCGATGGTCACAGCTTACAGAAATAAATAATGGTTATGAGGATTTAACGAGTTTATTCATACACAGTGCCAGTATAAAGCCTTTATTCTAGTTCTGGTATTATCAGGAGCTATCTGTTAACTCAAAATGAATATCCATACTCGCTTAGAGTAGTTTTATGCAATGATCATTGCTACTGACGCATCCGTTACCTTCTCCCGCACCCACCCCTTTGATACACTGCTGTTTCAGACTCATTGGACAGCTACTGCAGATTTATGCAGCACCGCGTCGAGCCATATGTCAGACGCCAGCACCTCAGAGCAGTCGCAGCTGGTAAGGCGGAAAAGCTCCGAGTCGGAACCGGAGCCGGTGCCAATCCCGGAGAAGGAAAAAGGCGCCAAGCCCAAGCTGCTCAGCTGGCAGAACATCATGAACGTGCTGCACAAGAAGAGCCGGCCGAAGAACTCACCGCTGAAGCACTTTATAATCATGGTGTATCTGCTCTACCTGCGCTACACCGCTGAGTTCGGCATAACGGCCATGACCTACACCGAAGTGCTCGTCTTCAACGTCATATGCTTCTTCACGATATTCTCGATCGTCAACCAGGGCAGCAGGCTGATATTCTTCGCCTGCGTCAAGCTGCTCTACTTCCTGCGCTGCGCCTACTGGGCGTACACGCACAGAGACGAGGTGAAGCACATAGTCGATGGCTGAGGCGTCCTGAGCATAATTTGTATATAAATCTGTATTGTGAAGTGTCTGAGAATGTTTGTGTCGTTTTGCGTCGGTAATAAAGCGGCCGAGAAAACAACAAGCATGGCTCTTCTCTCCGAGAAAGAGGTCATTTCGATGATCAACACGGTGTCCATCATCCAGACCATTCTGCCGCCGCTCGTTGGTGTCGGCACGGGCCTGCATCTGGCCACGCAGGGGATCTGCAAGTCGACGGAGTACGACCTGGATCTTACGTTCTCGATCATTCCGATGGCGTTCAGCTCTGCGCCTGCGATCTACTCGCTGCTGCTTTTCTTCTACATGACGACCAAGGCCCCGGCCACGCTGATCGGTGCGATCAAATGCCTTGGCGGCACGGCCATCCAGGGCTTCACCTGCGGCTTCTGCGGCTACATCATGGGCGGGATCGCCCGCGACGCAGCCGTGGCGCGCGCCAAGCAGAAGAAGTTCACGCCCTCCTACTTCCTGCTGCTCATCTTCGGCGAGCTGATCGGCCTGCTTGCGCTCGTCCTTGGCATGCTGCTGCTTTCAAGCGCTGAGTAGTGTACAGAGCCGTGGCACGCTAGAACAGTGCTAGAAGCTCAAAGATATACAAACAATAACCGCAATATTTATTAAACTACTGTGTGCACTACTTGTTGGCCCGGGCCCGGCGCTTCTCAAGCTTGAGGTCGTGTTTCATTCTCCTGTCGAGGCGCTGGATCCTGCCGCGGCCCTTGGGCGCGCTGAAACGCTCGCCCTTGCGCGCGTAAACCAGACGCAGCTTCTGCCGCTGCTTCTTCAGCGCGCTCTTGAATACTTTTTTGTAGACCACAGCCTCTTCCTCCTCGTCCTCGATCGCAATGTCGCTCATGACCTTGTTGGCGCGCCGCAGAGCACGCGCACGCTTGCGCCCGACCACCTCGATCTTCTTCTTCTCGACCTTCGGGTGGTCAGCCTTGGAGGGGCGCTTCTCGAACGGCAGCACAATGTCGTCCTCGTCCACCAGATAGCGGTCAATCGTGCCGTTCAGAAACTTCTCCTCGCCGGCCTCCTTCATGTACAGCAGGCAGCGCATCTCGGACTCGGTCATCTCCATCGAGTCGGAGCAGGAGCTGACCTCGATCTCCTCCACCTCAGCCGGCTCGTCGACCTCCACGGACTCGACAGACTCGAAGTCGTCGAAGATCCTGTCATCGTAGAAGTCGTGCGCGGGCATCATCTGCGCCCTGCTCATCCTACGCTCCTTCTTCGCCTCCTTGTCCAGTTTGGTGTTGATCTCCTCGAGCGCATCGTACGACTCCTCCTCTTCCTCCTCGGCGGCGCCTCTGGGGGCCTTGGCCTCCGCCAGATCCGCCAGCTGCGGGACGGCAAGCAGGCCCTTCTTCGCCTTGATCAATATCTTGGCCTTGCGCTCCATGATCCGGCGGATGTCGCGGGGGTGCACGAGCTTCAGATCGGTGAACCAGCAGAGCATCTCAGCGGTGATCAGCGAGCACTCAAAATCTGGCACGATCTGCACGACGCCCTGCAGCACGCGCGGGTCTGTAGAGCGAATAAAATCAGAGAGGAGGATCTTGCGGTACTCGTGCTCGTCGGCGACGGCCTCCTCGCGGAACAGCAACGACGAGTCGAAGAGCGCAGGATCGACGTACTCGGGGTCCTTGAACGCACGGCAGACAGCGAAAATCTCAGCCGACTCGCTCCTCGAACTCAGCGGCTTGGTGACATCAACGCTTCCGAACAGCCCGTTCAGCACCTTGACGATCTTCGCGTAGTTCTCGGAGCGGTGGATCTTCGTAACGAACGTGCCACCCGCCTTCAGAAACTCAGAAGAGAGCTTGAGCGCGTGCAGCACGAGGTCGTTCTGCACGAAGTGGTCCTTCTCCTTGGACGTACCGAAGTTGGGCGCACCGTCGTGCACGAACACATCCACCTGGTGGCCCTCGAGCAGCCCGATGAGCGTCTTGCGGCACTCGGCCGTGGTGATGTCGCCCACGAAGGAGACCACGTCGCCACCCAGCGGCTTGATCGGATCCAAGTCCACTCCGATGATCTTGCGCGGCCGCGGCATCTCCTGCGCGAGAATCTGCATCCAGCCGCCGGGCGCGGCGCAGAGATCGACGGCGATGTGCGCGTCCTGCAGGAAGCCGAACTTCCTGTTCAGCTCCAAAAGCTTGAACGCGGAACGCGCGCGGTAGCCCTTCTCCTTCGCCAGATTGTAATACTTATCCAAGCGCTGTTTCCCGACCGCCATTTACTGGGCACACCGGTCTGCAAAATTTTGCTCGCAAAAGATTTGGCGGCAGCGGGAGCAAGCACGCCTCATATTCTAATGTCTGGTGGTAACATTTTTATATCTAGCACCAGCTTATCAATCACAGTGCTTTTCGATGCTGCTTCAAAGTGACGAGTAAAATTGAGTACAGATGCTTAGGGTATGTGCATGGCAGGCGCGGCCGATGGAAGAGCCGCAGTCCTTTCGCAAGGACGATCATCATTTAAGTTGGTGGTCGAAAAGTGACGGCGAACAAACCCGTGGGGCCGCTATGAACGCATCAGAAACCCTAAAGAGATTCCCTGGTTTCTCCGGTAATGAATATAAGAATTAATTCGACGGGCGTGAGGAATGCGGAAAACGGCACAAAGCTGGAATGGCTCAAGGCAAAGTAAGTGTTCAACGGATTATGCCACTCTAAAAGCCGGAACCAGTACGGAAGGATAGACTGGAGCCAGCCGATACAGCAACCCTGTGCTGTTCTCCCTGGCTGATGCTATCATCGAGCAGTTTGAACGTGTGTTGAGCACGGAGCCTGTTATTATTCCGGCCGCAAATGAAGCAGCTTCTGCTGATACTGCGGCCCGAACAAAAAAGGGCAGTGACCAATCGTCTATCGCGAACGAGAAGGATGATTCTGATAGGACAGCCGCGGCTGAGGGCGATCGGGTGCAAGTAGAAAATCCCCGCGACCCCAACCCTGAATCGGGCTTCATTTCCTCGGGGGACGACTCATCAAATATGAACAAGTCTCCGGCAAAGCTCGCGTCTCAGTAGCTCACAGGTTTCTACTCATTTATTAAACCACTTTACTTCATAGTGTCTCAGCTATTGCATATCCCCGAGAATAAGGCCGCGCTGCAGTATGGCCCTAGGCCTGAAATTACGCGCTGTTACAGGCAACACAAAAACGGTCCAAGACTTAGCAATTAGTTTACTCACAGTTATCGATGAAGTAGGCAGCGTTCTTCTTGATCAGAGGCGAGCGCTTCTTGCCCTTGCGCGCAGTCCTGAAGTACGCATCGATGCCGTCGACCGTGTGGCCGAGCTTGAGCAGAGCCTTGAGGAAGGACTCAATCTTCTCCTCCTTCTTGCTGCTCTCGAGCATGTCCTCTATGCACTCCAGGATCTCGGGGAGCTGGTGCTCGGCCAGGACGGCGCGCAGCTGCTTGAGGCCGGACGGCTTGAAGTACTCGGCGAAGAGATCGGCGAGGCCCAGGCCCTCCTCCTTGCACAGGTCCAGGATGCGCTCGGACGCATCATCGCTCGACTCGATCAGCGCGCGCACGTCCGACCCCTTGCTCTTGGAGTACTTGGTGTCGGCGTTGACGCCCTTCTCGACATTCTTGAGTATCGCCGCGTTGAGCTTGTGCGCCTCCTGCGTCGAGACCGCGCCGCAGGAGTTGCAGACGCGCTGCAACCCGTCCCTGAGCACGAAGCACGTCTCGGGGTTGCCGCACGCCGGGCAGAGCACGAAGATGTCGATGAAGTCGTAGATCAGCGCCTGCAGCCGCCGCTGCTCGAAGCGCCCGTTGAGCGCGTACCCGCCCGTGCTCTTGATCTGCGAGCAGCCGAGGCTCGTGCCGATGTACTTGAGGATGTGCTCGGGGTCCCTGCAGAGCGCCCGCGCGATCTGGTCGAGGTTGGCGAGCAACGTGCGGCCCGACTCGTCCGCGGTCTGGAGCGCCGGCATCTTGTAGCGGTAGAACGGGTCGTTGCTGGATCTGCTGATATTTATGTTCATTCGGCGGCCTCTAAAAATTCTGCTTTCTCAATTATTTGCGCTGCGCGGGGCGCTGGCATTCTGCATCGGGCACGGGCAGCCTCCACTCGCTTGCGCTTACTCTATACAGAATGGTTCATCCCACTCCATATAAACATTACGCGCCCATTCGCCACTTAACGCGGAGCCAGCGAGCCCCTGTTTGGCCGATAGGAGGGAATATTTTGCGGAGCCCCCTATGGGAGCGGAGTCCATGCACACGCAGAAGATCTATCTGAACGATCTCTACGACGAGAGCACGGTGGGCGAGCGCAAGGCGTCGCGCATCGGCCTCAGGACGCTGCGCGACGCGTACCCGCTCAAGGCCGAGGACGTGCTCGTCCCGGCCGCCGAGCACGGGAAGGGCGAGGACGTGGAGCTGCGGCGCGTGACCGCGTACTGCACGGCCGAGGCGTACAACCTCAAGGACCTCTACAAGCTGCTGCGGCGCAACAGCAGGATCGAGAAGGGCCCGCAGATCTACTTCGGCGAGTGCCTCCATGCGATCTACCGCGCGGACGACCGGCTCTGCGATCTTTTCTTCACGCACTACGGCGCGGTGGTGATGTGGGGGCTCGAGGAGAACGAGGAGCAGGGGATCCTGAAGATGATCAGCTGCATCGAGAAGAACCCGTACGACATGAAGGCGGTAGAGATAGAGAAGTTCAGCTTCGGGATCGCCAAGCACGCACAGATTGTAAATGACCAGATTTTCCTGCACGACGACAACCCGCACACGAAGATGGTCATCGGGACGGCGATGGCGCAGTCCGTGAAGCTCGACTACTTCGAGGAGCTCGTGGACAACACGATCGACACGGTGAAGGACCTGCCCGACGAGGTGGAGAAGGAGGGGAAGGTCGGCAAGAAGCGGCAGGATCTGCTGCGGATCATGGGCAAGCTGCACAAGCTCGGCTTCAACCTGTACCTCGTGTCCAACATCCTGAGCGAGCCCGAGTTCGTGTGGGAGCACTCGGCGTTCTCTCCGATGTACGAGAGCTGCATCCGCTATCTGGACATCAAGTCGCGCGCGGATCTGCTGAACAAGCGCTGCCAGACGATCAACGGGATGTTGGAGATACTGAGCGAGAACATCACGACGCGCAACTCGGAGACGCTCGAGCGGACGATGACCTGGCTGATCGGGATCAGCGCCGGCTTTGGCTTCCTGCAGTGCGCCATTCTGTTTGCTGTCGCGTACAAGTTTTTCAGCTCGCCTTGAACTGTATAGATCTGCCATTAAATTTCTAGTTATTCATTATTTGCATTATTTGCTTTTGCTTGTTGAATGTTGCGCAGTATTGATCTATGCAAATGAAAATTTGGCAGGTTTGGTGCTTTCGTTTCTATCAGATAGTTTCAAACGAATGGTATGGCTCGGAGCGTTACCATTTTGTCATTGGCCAGATTTTGACAGGACCTTCGTCGTCAAGGCGTTTGTCTATTTCAAAAACTTTTACCCCGATGAGCAGCGCTGAGCAGACGAAGGAAGACGCGTCCAGGAACGGATTCTTCCACAGCTCCGTGAACATTTCCATCTGGATGAAGGAGCGGATCACAGAGGTGCTGGCCGGGCGGGGATGCACGCCCATCAAGCTCGAGGTCACGGCCGAGGTCATGTCGAGGATGTCCAAGATGGCGGTTATCAACAACGTGGATGCGCAGTACAGGGACTGCTCAGGCAAGCTCTACGAGCTGAACAACTACTCGAGCATCAGCAAAAGCTACGAGTGCCCGCGCAGCGACCGCTGGTTTGTGGACGCCGTGAAGGAGCTCGAAATGGAGGCGATGCTGAAATTCGGAGGCAAAACGCTCGGTACGAAGCCGGCCGAGCACTCGCCCAAGCTCATCGGGGCCGACGCCGCGCAGCAGGAGAACACGGACGATCTCAGGCTGACGCTCCTCTTCTGCACCACGCTGGCTGAGCTGCGCGCTTTTTTGACCGAGAGGGACTTCATCTACCGCTGGTCGCTCGGGCGCGCCAGCTTCGAGGCCGATGCCGTGCGCTTCGAGGCGATGGAGCTGCGCGACATCAAAGCCGATGGATCCACCGTGCAGATGACGCTCAAGCGCGAGGACTGGGCAAGCGCCTGCGACGTGCGCATCGAGCTGCTCCAGATCGCCGAGAACGTCCGCCTCACCCTTCTCCAGCGCGGTGTGCCGCTGGAGTCTATCGGGCCGATGAAGCGCTTCTGGAACGAGCGCGTATTCATGGTCATCGCGCAGATGTTCGGCTGTCCCATCAAGCAGGCGTGAGCTTTTATAATACCATTAAAGTCTTGCTCCCGCGTTGTTTACTTTATTGTTCGCGCAGATGTTGAAAGCAACCACATTTTAATTAAGCCCACCTTATACATCTTATTGATGTGTTGTGAGCGTTGATGGTCAAATGGTATGATAACAGCCTTCCAAGCTGTCGGTCCGGGTTCGATTCCCGGTCATCGCATTTTGCTTGTTGTGAAAAATATAGGGCCAGCGAGTATTTTTGCTGCTGCCCATACCGCACGCAAGACAAAGTGGCAGATTCTGCGATAGCAAGCTATTCACAATAATTTAATGGGCGTAGCAGCTAGACTGGTGCTCATGGGTTGTTCGACGAGACCACGCGGTAGATGGTGTACTCGCTGTCTTTCAGAAACTGCGCAAACATCTCAGTCGCAAAGGAGTACACACGGCCGGTGTCACTGGCGACGACGAGCAGAATCTGTGCACCGGTGATCTCGTGCAGGGCCTTGGCCTTGGAGAGCAGCGAGGCCTTTCTCTTGCTGAAGCAGATTGATCGCAGTCTTTTATTCTGGATAAAGCTGCTGCTCGCTTGCTCTCCGCCCGCAGCTGGCAGCGGCAGTGCTTCACCTGGGACGATGTACACTGGGGTCTCGAGCAGTTCCTTCAGGTTGAAAACGCTACTCGTTGCAGCACATGGCTCTGGTACGAGCTTTGCATTGTCGGTAGGCACGCCTGCTTGCTTGGTATTACTGCACGGATTCAAGTGATTGTCCCTACTGTGGGCACTAGTATGACAAATGGCATGGCACTCCTTGATGGCCACAGATCTCTCTGAGCATTTACATCCACCCGCACACAATCTCTTGCTCATTGGGGAAGGGGCATTAAGATTTCTTAAATTGCCCAACTTATGCCCAAAAGTAGCTAATATGCACAATTTATGCTCAAATTCGAATTTAATAAAATTTTGCATACAATTTGAATTTGTCTTCTAGAATACGTTTTTCAGTTTTCAATCAACGTGTACGGCCCGTGCGCTTGCTATGAGAATAAATCGAAGCTACGCTATTAGCACTGTGATCTGACGAATGAGCGGAGCAACCACGCAGGTTGATACTTTGTTTTGGTGCAAAATACTTAGAATAACGGGTCTTTACTGCTCGATCATGCTGCGTGTAGTGCACATGTTATGAAGTATGCCAAGGGAATATTGCTTGGGCACAGTAGCGATTCGATGACATACAACAAATAGTCTAACTGTACGCTTCTATTTAGCTATTCAAGGCGAATACACTAGCTATAATACTAAGTAATGCAATGACTTCATAAATACCGGCAATCACTCACTTTGTTTACTCCGCCATGGCAGATTACGTCTGTGCTTGCAATCACACGAGCGTGGCCGGCCACTTGAGGCAGCGCAAAATTTTGCCCATGCTCTGGTTCCTGGCGGCAGCGAGTGCTGTGGTTGTCAGTGTGGAGTTCGGCAGCAGGCCCAAGATCAACACGTCCTCCGGGACGGTCGTGCACAAACACACGAGCCTCCGTCCCAACGGCCTTGCGCTTGCGCTCAGCAAAGAGTGCGGCGAGAGCGATGTGGTCGGGATAAGCGAGTTCGTCGATGCGACGGGGCTGTGCAGACTTGCCAACACGCGGGCCGCTGCGTCGGGCGATCGCAGCGGGGAGTACCGCCTGGCGGGCTTCGAGACGCCCGTCTCCGATGTTGCCATCGCTGCGCACTACTACAAAGAGCTTTTCGACAAGCAGAAGATAAAGCGGGTGAGCAAGATTGTGTGCTCGGTGCGCGACTACTGCAGCGACGGGCAGAAGAGCGCGCTGCACAACGCGTTCTACTCTGCCTGGAAAACAGAGAAGCTGCACATCGTCTGCGAGTCTGACCTCGAGGCGATTTTCAGGGCCACGAGCTGCCCCAGCGGGACCTCCAAGAGCGTCTGCGTGGTGAACTTCCAGGGCGGCCAGGTGATCAGGAGCCTGTACACGATCACCGTGGAGACGGAGGACGACAAGCTTGTGCGCAAGGTGGTGCACGAGGAGCGCTACGTCTACGGCGATGACGAGTCCGGCGCGCTTGCCGATGCAGCGATCGAGAGAGAGATTGTGTCGGCCGTGCGGGAAACGCTCAAGGCCGAGATCATCAGGAAGGACTACAACTTCGAGGGCGCGGCGCACGCCGGAGGGATGACCCTGCAGCCGTACGAGCCCATCGGCAAGTACTATGCTGACATCAGCGAGGCTGTGAAGGCCGTGGCCTGCGATTTGCCGACCGCCGCGCTGGAGTCGGCCGTGTACGACCAGCAGATGTACTACAGCGGTACGGGCAAGGGCAGGCAGATGTTCGTGTCGACCGAGATGCGCATCCCTCTGGAAAAGGTCAGAGCGAAGATAGCCGAGCGGGCGGAGCTGCTTAGTGCGCTGCCCGAGGCGGCCGAGGTCTGCATCATCAGCAGCTACGCGATAGACGGCGGCTACAAAACGATAGACAGCATGGAGCTGATCGGCGGTATGGTGGCGTACAGCGCGGAGTCTGTGGTGCTCACGCAGCTGAAGCCAAGCACCATCGTCAAGGAGGTTGATGCGACCTACACCGCTTTTGTCGAGGAGCTCAGGGTCAAGAAGGAATGCGCAGCGCTGGTAAAGAACCTCGATAGCAGCCTTGAGAAACTGAAGCTGGTCGATAGCGCCAGATTCGACAAGATCCGGCAGTTAATAGCTGCGCGCACCGACAAGAAGGAGGAGGGCGCTGCCATCGATTCCACCAGCTACAGCATTGCGGCTGCGCGCGAAATCCTCGCAGAGATGAAGCAGCTGCAGATTGAGCAGAGCGAGCAGGAGAAGGCTGTGATCGCAGAGGAAAATAAGCTGCGCGAGCAGAAAAAGGCAGTGGTCGATCTAGAAAAGGCCAAGGTTTCGTTCGAAAAGCTGATCAAGCGCGTCAAGGACGAGCGCGACGCGGACATCCGCAAGGCCATCGAAGAGGAGCTTGAGAAGGCCGAGGGCTGGTACAAGGAGAGCGGCGAGGCTGCTACTCTTGATGAGTTCAAGAAGCAGTACCGCGCGCTCAACCTCCCCTACTTCACGGCAGGCGAACGCAAGAAGGCAGCCATTGAGGAGGAGCGGAAGCGCAAGGAAGAAGAGGCCAGGAAGGCGGAGGAGGCGGCTAAGGAGGAGGCCGATAAGCCGAAGGCCGAGGATGGCGAAGCTCCGGAGGATGCGACCTCCAAGGAAGAAGCTGAAACCGCGGACGACAAGTCGAGCCCCAAAGCTGACGAGGCGACCGGCGAGCCCAAGTCCGAGGAAGCAACCAGTGAGCCCAAGTCCGAGGATGCGACCAGCGAGCTCAAGGTTGAGATTCCAGTCACAGATTCTGAGCCCACCGCCGACACAAAGGCTGAGGAAGGCAACGGCGCTAAGGAAGACTTCAACCTCGATGATTTTTTTAAGATGCTGGGCGGTGGTGAGAACGGCAAAGGCATGCCGTCCATGGAAGATTTCAAAAAGATTCTGCAAGAGACCCAGAGGAATGACAGCTCAGACGCGCAGAGAAACGTGCTTTAGTCAAGTAAATTTCTTTTTTTATTTTGTTTGCACTGGTGTGGATGGTGCTTTATTTTAAGATTTTATCGTGTAGCTACGAAGCTATGATGGAAGCTTCATAGACAGAAGTATCGTCTAGCAAAGCTGTACATCGTGTAGTCGCAGTAGCTTTTATTCATGTGTGTGTTTTTTATTCGTTTGCTGTAGGCTTATAGACAGGCGCATGCCGACTGAAACAATACCATCAGTATTAGCAATACGTTCGGCGCATCGCCGTACAACTAAGCTTACTGAAGCTTTAGCACTAGAAGTAGATCTAGATCATTTTATGATCTAATCAGATTAGACTGATCGGGTAATGCTGATACACTCTGTACCACTAGCTGATAATGCTATACCACCATCCGCTCCACCGATAGCAGCCGGTTATTGAATATCGCATCGTCCGCCATTGGTCTTGGTGCGATTTCGTATTGGACTGTTCGTTTTCGGCCGCTGGGATAGGCCCGATGCCCCTCCGCAATTTCACCCACGTCATATTGATAAATTAGGTCTCTCAGATCACCACCAATCGAATAGGGGCGCATCACTCATTGATCAGAATGCAGAATTTTAAATATAAATAGTTGAGGGGCGGGGACCCCATCATGTCTAAGGGAAACGGAGACAAGTTTATCGACAAGGCGTCCGATGCGGCCCACGATGTGGTGGACAAGGTGGACGAGCTCGTCGGCAGCAACACGAATGACAGCGGTGTCAACAGGAAGAAGGCTGCTGGAGAGGCGCACAAGGCTGTCGAGGGCGCCAAGGAGGGCGCTAAGGATCTCGCCGACAAGGCTGACAAGAAGCTCAATAAGTAAATTTATTGTGAGAGTTTGGTGTTGCATTTTATCTTTTGTCTGCGGTGCTGCTGTATATTATTATTATTATTGTTGAGCGGTAAATCTGGCTGTGTGTTATTATCTATCTCTTTATTGTGAATAGGAATGCAGGATTAGTCTGCGTATGCTGCTACATTCTACACCATGTAAGCGCTATCACGCACTATATACGCGTAGCAATCGTTCGCGACTTTCTAAACTGTCCAGCACCATCATCTATCCTGAAACATGTTTCGAATAGCACCAGGACCGAGTAGCAGAGTTATACGATTCATTGGCCTCACTGCATATGAGACCTAGCCGCGCCACCAATTGCGCACCCGAGCGTACCACCACCGACCCATTGGTCGCGCTTTTGTGTGTATCCCCCGCCAAAATGGCAGCCCCTAAATGCCTAGCACAAGCTACGAGAATGAGATGCTGAAGCGCCTGGAGGCGTTCAAGGGCGCCGAGGAGTGGTCCGACTTCATTGCGATGCTGAGCGCGGTGAACGCGGTGATCGAGAAGTACAACGAGCCCCGGGTGCCGCACACGGCGACGCTTGTGAAGCGCCTCAACCAGTGCCTCAGTCCGCTCCTGCCCGCCGGTGTGCATATGAAGACGCTCGAGACCTACGCGCTGCTCTTCACCAAGCTGCCGCGCGAGTCGCTCCTGGCGTCCTTCCCGGTCATCACGCAGGGCCTCTTCAGCTTCAGCATGCACTGCCGGATCATCGTGACGGCCGAGTACCTCGACCTGCTTGACAAGTACATCGTGCCGCTTGCGCCGGAGATTCCGGCTGATAATCTGCTGGTTGGTATTCTGCCCTCGCTCGAGACCGAGTCCTCCGAGTTCTACGACCGCGCGCTGCTTATGATGATGGATCTGCGCAAGCGCTACAGCAGCGAGGAGCTGTACGCTGGTATCTGGCGTGTGTTCACCGAGTACCCCACGCTGCGGATCAGCATTTCGAATTTCTTCGTGAAGGGCAAGGCGGTGTGCTACCCGGATCACCGCGCGGTGGTCAAGGCCGTTTGCAGCGGTATAGAGAGCGATAGCATGTACGTGGTGCGCACCATGCTGGATCTGGTCCCGGTCGGCTATCCGCTCGCGCCTGCGTCCAGAGACGATCAGTCGGAGGAGACCCCATCGCCCGATGCGATGGCTGAGCTGCGGACGTACAATGCGCTCCTTATTAGGAACGTACTGCGGATTTTCCTTAAGAAGGAGGCCAGCATCAACAAGCGAACGTTCAAATGGCTCGGAATCAACGGGCCTGGTGGTGTTTCCAATGTGGAGAGGGGCCTTTCTACGTACATCGGTACGAGCGAGGAGGATCTGTCGATGCTTTTCAAGATTCTCTTTTCACTGGCGGATTTCAAGGATGTGCTTCCGCTGGTCCTCGAGAACATCGTGCTTGGGATGCTCATCAGCATCCAGGCCATCTGTGCGGAGCCCAAAAAGTTTACCAAATCGTTTGGTGCGCTTGGTCTCGACTATCTGTACCGCGTTTTCTTTCTGCGACTGGCGGAGAGTCTGGGTGAGAAGGACGCCGGTGTACCGGCAGAAGAGGAGAGTCTGTCGGTGGAGTCTCCTGAGGGGGAGTCTTCCCAGTCTGACAGCAGCGATGATGCAGAATCAGTGCACAGTGCTTCTATAGTGGAGGACGATGGCACGCATCCGGTAACACATGACTGCGGTGCGGTGCTCGATGCGATAGTGTTTGGTATCAGCAAGCTAGAGCTGGTGGATGAGCACGCGGCCAGGATCCATATTCCGCTGCTAGCTGTATTAGTGGTGCAGCACCGAGAGCGGTTCAGTGAGGAGCAGTTCGTGCGCTTCATGGATCTTTTCTTATCCTATGCTGTGCATCAGAATGGAGAAGAGGATAAGCCTGTTTTGGCTGCTGAGATCCAAGAGGCCTACAAGCGAGAAAAGCTCGAGGCATTTTCTAAGCTGGATTTGGTACGGGCTGTTGCCACTGCGCTGAGCAAGAGCAGCTCGCCCGAGCAGCGCGGTGCCAGTATGACTTTTAGACCGGGCAGGATGATGCTCAGAGAGGGTGTCATTGTGTATGAGGACGGAGATGACTATGAGGCAATGGGTGGTTCTCCACCAGTAGGAAATGATGCTTCTACTAATAATACTCCATTGCTATCTATCAATGATGGCCCATTGCCATCTGATCATGATGCACCAATGCTATCAGACAATGATCCGTCAGCAGAGATTGAGGAAGAAGCGCTGGAGGAAAGTAACAATTCTGATGAGGATAGCTCCTACGATACCACTACTCTCATACTCTTCCAAAGATTCATCCAGGCCTTTTCGATCAAAATATTCGCAGTTGATACGCTCCGGCAGATCGCCGCTGTTCTGGTGAGGAACTACAAATTCAAGTGCCTCATCGAAATTCTCGGCAACCACATGGCGGAGGAGGAGCTCTACCAGTCGGCCTGGTCCGATTTTATGCGCACCGGGATTCCCACGTACCTTTTCTTCTACGACTTCTCGCGCCAGATTGTGCGGGACCTTCCACACATCGACCGGTCCGCCGTTGTGGCCTTCCTCGGTGCTGCGATTCCTGAGCACAAGTATTTCCCGGTGCTCTTTGCGTTCAGCAACCTTGTGGAGCGTTCCGACGAGCAGCTGACCGATCTGATGGTCGGCATTGAAAATCCCGTGCCATTTATCAGATTTATGTTCGAGACGTACTGCACCTGCGGCGTGTACTCCAACAGCTTCAGATACATCGAGCATCCGAACTACAACAAGATTAGCAGCATTCTCTCTCTTTTTGCGCGTGCGCTGGACAACCATTCTGTTGTGGACTGCATGGCCAACAACGTGCCCATCCACATCGAGGGCTTCGAGGGTAGTACTATCAAGGAGTGTGTCTGTGCGCTGCTTACCAGTCTTATCATCACTGAGGATGAGTCGGATCGTCCCTTTCCTTCTGCCTCAATGTCCAATGCCTCAATGTCCAATAGTTCTTATCTCAGCGAGCACAGCTACAATGATAACGATCCGGTGTCGCGGCTGAGCAGACTCGCGAGCAATGCAAGTGAAATGCTCTCACAGAGCCGGTACAGCCTTTCCATTCCTTCGCCATCCATGCGCTCATCGGAAAACATCTCCTTCAATGACAATACCTTTTCCATGCTCTCATCGCGGCAGTCCGACAGCTCCTTCGCGCCTTCCATCCAGTACGGCGGTCCGTCGCGCACGAGCCAGGCCTCTGTGCACCGCAAGGTCTTTAAGATTCTGTACAGACTGCACACAAAGGGCATCCAGGTGTTCCTGCCGCACCAGGACAGGGTGAAGGAGTTCATACGCCGTAGCAGCAGCTTTTACATTCTGAAAAAATCGCTATTCCTGGTGCTCGATGATGTTGATTTTATCCTGGAGGTGTACCTCAAGAACTACAGAGAGATTTTCTGGGTGATATCGCGGCTGGAGATAAAGGTGAAGTTCTTCAACACGCTGCTGCGCCGCGATGCGCTGCTCACCGTAGACATGCTGCTTGCAATGTTCAACCATCTTAAAAATACACCGGGGTACGATTGGAACGGCTACTACGAGACTGCGATGGCTGTGATCGGAAGGACAGAGGGGAGGACGCATACAGACATTTCTGCCGGCTCGGAAGCCTCAGACAGCGAAGACGAGCCGCGCCAGCAGAGCGCTTCCTTCTACTCGGCCGAGTGCCTTCTTGAGCTGATGTACCGCAACAATACGAAGCTTTTTGTCAGCAGCTTTGCAGGCGCCAGCAACCACGAGCGCATCTTTGCGCTGCATCCGCTCAAGAAGGAGCTTTTCAGCAAGCTCGTAAGGCTGAAGGATAAGATCCAGATTGCCAGCGGGCTTGTGCAGCTGGTGCAAGCGCAGGACAAGGCCATCGTGCTCCTGGACAACATGGACATCTTCAAGGGCCGCAGCTACTCGGGCATCGAGTACCACAAGACCATGCTCGCCCTGAACCTCATCGATGCGGCAAGGATCTACAGCGAGAGCGCGCCGGAGGCAGAGCCGGGGCGGCCGGTCCGCCGCGGCAGGGCGCACGGCCCACCGTCCATCAGACCGGAGACGTACCGCGAGATTTTGGAGAACATCCTCAACACGCTCGAGACAAGGATCTCTTCTGGCGTAAAGCTCGACTTTAACTTTGAGCACGACATTGAAATCCTCGAGCGCCTCTACGTGCTCATTCCCCCCGAGACCGCCCTGGTGCTGCGCTGCAAAAACTGCCTCTTTGCGCTGCTCTCCTCCAAATCCTTTGCCAGGCAGGCGTACGCGATCGTGGATCCGTTCGTGCGCAGCAACATTGCATCCAGGCCGCTCGTGGACTCCTACATCCAGTACTTCCACGACAACTTCTTCGAGTTCGCCGTGCAGGGCAAAGCCAGGCTGCTCGGTGAGATTGTGAGCTCGCCGGCCTTCGACCACGAGCCGATGGTCGGCAGGCTGTGCGACGGGCTCGATGCATCGTATTACTTCAGCGCCACCAGCAGCATCGTTGCAAAGACGAACTCGCTGGAGCGCCTCGGCTTCCTCGTCATGTCCACGCCGCGCGAGTTCCTGGACAACTACTGCGCGCGGCTCGTGGCGGCCATCAACACGCTGCTGGGCGAAGCGACACCCATCAGGGCGGCGGCGTACCGGCTGTGCTCCGCGCTCATCCTCAAAACGGACCACCACAGCATCGCGCATCTCTATCCAATCATTCTCGAGGATTTCTTGCGGGCCGTGGATGCGCGGAAGGCGCCGAACGAGCGTGTCGCGGCCGAGATGGTCCGCTGCGTAGATCTCTGCATCTGGATGGACTCCGAGGTGTTCGACTTCGCGACGCTGCTCCTCGTCGGGAAGGGCGTTCTCCCCGGCTGTCTGGGCGCGGCTTCTGATATGTGCTGGGGCAGCGAGGACGACCACGGGAGCGGCGAGTGGGCAGACATGGAGACGGCCGAGCGCTGCGAGCGCTACAGATCCATGATCGAGTCTTCTGGCGGGTACCGCAACCTCCTCGACCTTGCGCCCGACATGCTGTGCGCATACTTCAGCAACGTGCGGGACTACTACGGGTTCATCCGCTCGAGCTTCTACAAGCGGGACACCGAGGCGGTGGAGCGCAATCTCATCGCGCTTTTCGAGACTAAATAAATGCATAAAGCGACTTACCTTTTTATTTTAGCTGTGCTTTTTGCTGGTTGCTTAAAGGATTTTGGCTTTGTGGCGCATCCCTTTAGCTGCACACGCGCAGACCAAAGGCATCAGGGGGAAGCGTAAGACAGCCGATGGGCGCTGCTGGCATGGTCGCAGGACCATAATAATAATAGACGGCAAGCAGCTACGCGTATCTCAGTTAGTATGACAACAGCAATGCTATTTACAATCAAATACATCCAAACATACAACAAGCGCCCGAATAAGCTGCTATGAATAGTTTATTACTTTCTTAACTCAGCAAGAATCGGGTTACCGCGGTGGCCAGCTCTGGCGCGCTTGAGCTCCCTCTTCATGTGGCGCATGGCGCCGCAGCCCATGGTGCCGCGGCCGTGGGCCTTGATGGAGGCGGGCGTGCGGCGCTTGGCCTCGGGGAAGGCGCAGGAGGCGCAGGCGCGCCTCTGCTTGTGGAAGGCCATGTTCCCGCATCTCGGGCAGAGCAGGTGGTTGCGTTTGTTCTTCTTACCAAAGCTCGGTGTTCCCTTGGACATTCTATAGACCCTTCAGCCGCAAATTTTTTTTCTTTGCAAAATTTTCCGCCGGTTGGTCAGCTGCCGCTCGGGGTCGGTGCTCCTGGGTGGGTGTGTTCGTCTATGCAGCTTAGTATTTGCGCTGCCGTGATGGATATTGCTACTTAATGTATTATATGCGCGAATTTAAAAATAATTCCTTGTATGCCAAAAAACAGTTCCGTAAACTAGTAGTCCCGCGGTAAATAGCCAAACGCGCAAAAATCTCTTCGACCGAGAATCGAACTCGGATCTTCAGCGTGACAGACTAATATGCTGACCGTTACACCATCGAAGATTACGCATAATTAATGTGCAATATATCTGAGTGATTATTGTAATATGCTTTGTTTGTGTTGGCACGGCCAGAATAGACATCATGGTTATGCTGTAAAGTACCAACTCCACGAGTAGATATTAATGTCTCAGTAGCTAGGCGTATAAATGCAGTACTAGTGCCATGCATTGCAGGAAGGCGTTTTCATAAATGTACACTATCCGGGCAGCATCTTGCACTATTTTTGAGGAATCGCACCGCATCACTTAATCCTTTCTTTGTTGTACGACTGCGCAGCTCATGATAAACGCCATTTTTTCAGCCCACACAAATGCTGGGGGCCGTGCTTTCCTATGCGCTCCTTGCGTTGGTGAGCACGCGGACCGCGATAGACGTCTACGAGCTTAACTTCGCGCCCAAGGGCAGCAAGATGGAGATGCTTGGCATCGTGCCTGCCAAGCCGTCGACCACGGTCCGCTACGCAACAAAGGGCGAGACGCACGCCTGGGTGCACCGGCTGGTCCAGCTCAAGCAGTACGAGTTTGCGATAAACAAAGTGGTGTACACGCTCTATCCGTTCGAGAAGATCATGCAGGGGTCGAAGTGCCTGGGCACCATCACCGGCGCCTCCGCCATGGCCGATAATCTGACGCTGTACTTCAGTGGCGGCGACGCGCTCTCCAGCGATGACAAGTACTCGGTGCTCGTCGAGGTGGCGCCGAGCGCAGCGCCGTATGCGCGCCGCACGCTCTACGACGACGACGATGTCCGCTTCAGATTTGCCCTTGGAATCCCGCAGCTGATGGAGGATGTGGAGGAGCGCACCTTCCAGGTGTACCTCCCCGCGCAGGACGCGCAGGCGCCCACGGACGCCGCCAGGATCCCCGAGATTCCCAACGTGGCCGAGGCGAATGCCCACATCATTTTCGACTTCACCAAAATGCCGATCCCGCAGGAGCAGCTCGGCCTGGCCTATGAGGTGCGGCAGGTGAGCGCGGAGTCGGAAGAGCCGGAACAGCACTACCAGGAGGCGCATGGGGAGGATGCTGTCGACATGCCTAAAGACAACGATGGAGAGGCGCGCGAAGATACCACCAGCGAAAGCAGCGACGGCGCGCATACCAGTGCACTTTAGGGCGGGACAAAAGAGACCATTAAAGTAGCAGTTTTTTCTAGACTATTTTCAGTTCGGCGGCGCTCTGTATCATCATTCAAGTGCATGCTGCTGAAAAGACGCATTCAACAAGGTGTACTAAATTCGCGTACCGAACACTGAAGCTTTAGTATTGTGCGTGACAAATTGGGATTTGACTGATATGGAAACCTGTGCTATTTCTCCATGCTTAAACTGTGGGTGTGCGCTGGGGCGCGACTAGAGCGCCTCTGCTCGCTTCATTCCTGTACGCTGGACATTTTTGTTGCAAAACTCCGCTGCTTTGCCAACCCATGGACACCCCCAAGAAGATCGTTGGCTACATCAGGGAGTCGCTATCCAATCTGAGCAGCATACTGGCGCCCGGATCCCCGGACATAGAGGCGCGCGCGGTGGAGTGCCCTGGGGCGCTCTGCGACCCCAACGACACGGTTGTGCTAAAGCGCGTGGAGTACGAGTCGATGCAGGACGAGCTGCAGGAGCAGTCGCAGACGATCAAGCGGCTGAAGGGCCGGGAGGAGGCGAGCCTGTCGCAGATACAGGAGTACGAGGCCATGTTCACGGAGGTCCTGAAGAAGGAGATAGGGCGCAAGAGCGACGCCGGGGACTGCGATGCGTCCTTCGAGAAAGTAAAGTGCGAGGGCGAGATAGAGCGGCTCAGGGCGAGCGAGGAGCGGCTGAAGAGCCACATAAGGGCGCTGGAGAAGGACCTCGTGGACAGCGAGGCCAAGGCGGAGGCTACCAGCGAGGAGCTGTGCGATCGAATCAGCGCGCTCGAGTCGAGGGTCGGTGAGGCGCTTTCGAGACTCCAGTCCATGCACGCAGCGAGTGAGGGGCTCTGCGCCGAGAACCAGAGCCTAAAGGCAGAACTCAAGAAGAAGTGCGAGCAGCTGGCTGAGCTGCTTGGGTACTGCGAGCACCTTGCGCACTGAGGCACTGCTCGTCGGCTTGACGCTTTATGAACAACAAGCTCTGGCACTTTTCTTTTAATAAACAGCTGTTTAATTACTACTCCAAGAGTTTGACATTTACAATCATGATACATGCGCGGTATTGGCACGGTTGCAATGCACAGTGCCGGCGGTTATCGCCGGTTACACAAAAGTAGCAAAAAATTTACCCATATGAAAGCCGCCATACTTTTAACCTGTGGGTCTGCAGCGATGCAGCATGGGCTTTCTATGGGCAGCTTTGCAGTTGGGCTCTACCAGGAGTACGCACTCAAGCCCGAGCAGATTGCCTGCGCATATGACCAGCTGTTTGAACACTGTCTCATTGTGAACGCTACGCGCGACGAATCAATGAAGCTATCGCACCGGGACTATGATGTTTATGATGGTGAAAGGTCTATGAGATATAAGAAGCCGTTCATCAAATTGTTAGTGCTCAGCGAGGAGAACCCCATTGCACTAATCGAGCAGTGCTTGGCTCTGCCGCATCCTCACAGAACACTGGAGGCGCTCCACGCCACTGTATTTGACACTACTCTGGATAACGTTCAAGCACTGCTGAAACCAGCCAAATATAACGCTCCTCCCGGCAGCGATTTGCGTATTAGATTGTACGAGAACTGCGAAGGCAGTAGCCTCAACGGAATAAAAAAATACCTCTGCGCGAAGATAGAGGAGGAAACGAAAGAGCCCTGGTGCGTTTATGTGCAGAGTAAGGATATGCGCGGCGTGAAGAACAGGCTCGAGCCTATTGATGCCTTCCTCTATCTGCTTCGGCGAGCGGCCTCGCATGGAGTTGATTTTGATGCAGAGCTGCGCGGGATCCTCGAGAGCACGCTTGTAAACGCCAAGGAAGCTGCTCTGACTGGCACTTTTCTCAGGGATTTTATGAAGAAAATAGTGGCGATGAAGGGCAGTCGTGAGCAGCATACAGAGTATTGCATGCATATGCTGTTCGACACGCTGGCCGCCGTGAAAAACGAGGTTGCACTGTGGATTGCGCGTTGGGACGCCTTCTCGATAAAAGCTCAGTACAGCGTTATGGAATACGTAAGGAACGCACATGAAGCAGATATCAGCGCGTATTTCGCGATCAATTGTGTATACCCGTTATCTTACTCTAACAATTGCCCGCTAAGGGTAGCAGATGACAAATATAATGCGCTTTACAACTTCTTTTTCAATGCGAGCCAAATGGAAAAGGGTTTTCCGCGCATGAAGGAGCTGCTGCAGGACGATGCTTTGCTGGCTAGGCTGCCCTTTACCTTTTGCTACCGCATACTTGACGATCTCTGCACGAATCTGGCTGGGTATGCCCCGCTGCATATGTCGATGATTTTGTCACTGCTGGCTCGGCTTCCACAAAATACGTTCGATATCGTGGAAAGGCATGCTATAGATAACAGGAATATTAACCTCGTCGGGCTGCTGCCTCATAGACAGCTCATGGCCATTATACTACAGCAGAACCCGCTGGTCTAATCGCAGCCAAGACGTGCTAATACATAAATTAAAGTGATAAAGACGCTGTCTGTGCTTCACTACTGTATTTCAACTGGCTGTCTCTGTTTGTTTTGCGTTGAATAAAGTGCTCGAAAATCTACTCTTGTTACTTCACCATGCGCTGTGAAGCATTATTAGCCAGCCTTACGAGACAGACTCGTTTCTGCGCTACTTAATTGCATGCAGACCTCACATAGCCCGTTCCCAGTCCCCCGGTTACTGGCAGATCCAAAGAAGAGGCGAAAATTTTACCCATATGCGCACAGCCATCTTATTAGTCTGCGTGAATGCGGTATTGCAGCACACATCTTCGACGAGCAGGTTTACAGTTGGGCTCACAAAGAAATACGCAGTCAAACACGTGCATACTGCTTGTGCGTATGAGGCGCTGTATGAAAGGTGTCTTAGAGTTAACGCTGGGCGCGACAGACCAATGAAGATAGCGCACACAAAGTACGACCTTAATGATGTTGAGCGGCCGCTTTCACACAAGAAAATTTTCATAAAATTGGTATTACTCAGCGAGAAAAAGCCCATCGCGCTCATTAAAGATATATTGGCCGTGCATCCCTACAGGACGATGGAGGCGCTCCACGATATTCTTTTCAAGGCCACGTGGAGTAACATTAACTGGCTGGTTCGGCAGTCCGACTATAATGTGCGCGCATACGGCGCTTTGCATGAGACACTGCGCGAGAATTGCCATACTTGGCAGCTCAACAGAATAAGGAATTATCTCTGCGGCGAAATAGAGAAGGAAACGAGAGAGCCCTGCCACGTTTATATGCAGAATAAAGACACGCGGGCGGCGAAGGGCAAGGTCGAGTCTATCGATGCCTTTCTGTATTTGCTCCGTCGGGTGGCCTCGCGCAAAGCTGATTTCTACCTGGAAATGACCGGCATCCTCGAGGTCGCGCTTGCAAACGCCGGCGACGCTTACTTGGCCGATCACTTCGTTAGGAATTTCATGCGCAGGGCGTGGTCGCTGGAAGACGGGCACAAGCTGCATGTCGACTATTGCACGTATCTGCTGTTTTGCACGGCGGCCATCATGCGCAACGAGGCTGCTCTCAGCATTGCGCGGTGGGACGAGTTTTCGAGTAAAAGTATGTACAGCATCATGAAGTACATAAGATACTGGCACGAGGTTAATATCAGTGTGCACTTCGCAATCAACGTTGTCTATCCCGCGTCCTACTGTGGCAGCTACATAGTTCAAGGAGGGGATGAAGAATACGCCGTGCTATTTGATTTCTTTTTCAGTAGCGTCCAAGTTGAGAAGAAGCACCCGCGCATGGAAGAGCTTTTGGGAAACGATGATCTGATGGGCAGGCTACCTGGGACCTTTTACTACCGCGTGTTCGACGATATTTGCAGGCAAGAGGTTGAACAGCACCCAAAGCACATAGAAATAGTGTTATCGCTGCTGACGCGGCTCCCAGAGGATAAGTTTGCTGCTGTTCGTGAACTCGCTGTACAAAACAATAATAATAACGTGCTTGAGCTGTCGCGGCACAGAAGTATCATGGCGCTTCTACAACAGCATGAGCTTCAAGGCTGATCATCGCTAAAGCGAGCCAGCACTTGAGAAGAAGAGGTAGGAAGCAGTTATGAATAAACGCTGTGCAACTGCTTTCTCTCTCTATATTTCTGTGTTTATTGCTCAACGTCTCGTCTTTTTGCTGCACTTATTGTCATGCGGTTTTAACCACAATTCTGAGATTTAATCCAGTTGGATACTGGTAGTTTCAATAAAAAATAATAAAAATTTTACCCTATGAATATCGCTGCTTCACTGGCACTGGCGGCTGCTCTCGTACAGAGTTCGCCTAGCGTCAGCAGCTTTGCAGTTGATCTTACTCAAAAATACGCGCTCGAACATACGCAGACGGCCAGGATGCACGAGGCGCTCTTCGAAAACTGCCTCAGAGTGAACGCGGACCGCGACGAGTCGTTGAAACTAGTGCACAGCGGTTACGACTTTAACGATGGCAAAAGGCTGTTAAAACAGAAGAGATCTTTTATCAAGCTGGTCTTGCTGAGTGAGCAGGATCCTACCACGCTGATTGATAAAATGCTAGCTACGCATCCTTACAGAACGATGGAGGCACTTCACGACATCCTTTTTAGCGCCAAATTGAATAATGTTCGGGGGCTGCTCCAGGAAGCTGACTATAACGCACCTGCAAGCTGCATACTGGGGAAGTTATTGCGCGCGAACGCTGCCGAACCGAAATTAGATTCAACTAGAAACTACCTGTGCGATAAAATAATGCATGGAACAAGCGCACCCTGGTGCGATTATATGCGGCACGAAGAGGCACAGGGGATGCAGCGCTGGATCGAGCCGATCGATGCCTTTTTATATCTGCTGCTGCGGGTGGCCTCGCATGGTGCTGACTTTGATGCAGAATTGAAAGGAATACTCGGGACTGTGCTTGCAACCGCCGATGAAGGATTTCTTGCCGAGCGCTTCGTTACAGATTTTATGAACAAGGTGTTACTGATGCATAATAGCGATAAGCAGCATGTTGAGCACTGCATGCGTCTGCTGTTCGGAACGCTTGCCGCGGTGCAAAATGCGACAGCCCTCAAGATTGCATGCATGGATGCTTTTTCGGTGGGAGCTAAGTACAGTATCATGGAATACATACGATACTCGCATGAAGCAGATATCAGTGGGTACTTTGCGATCAACGTCGCCTATCCCGACTCCTGCCACAGTGGCCGCTCAAAGAAAGAAGCTGACGGCAAATACGAAGCGTTATTTGGTTTCTTTTTCAATGAGGTCCAGATTGCCAAGGGGCATCCGCGCGTGAAGGAACTTTTACAGGATGATGCTCTGATGCACCGGCTGCCCGGGAGCTTTTACTACCGCGTGTTCGGTGATGTTTGGAAGAATGAGGCTGAGCATGGCCCCCAAACTTCAGGAATGGCCTTGTCACTACTGGCCAGGCTTCCCGGTATTAAGTTCGATGCTGTTCGAGAACTTGCCGCAAGCGACAACAATAACAGCCTGCTCGAACTGCTGCATCATAAATGCAGCATAGCTCATAGAAGCATTATGGCCCTAGTACAACAGCAGAACCCACTGGTCTAATCATTGCCAACGGCTTCAGCACTTGAAAAGTGATAAATAAATGGTTAGTGATCAAATCGCGAGCCGCATGTATCCGTCTCTTTGGGCATTGCGCGTGAATAGAGTGCTGAAAGCTTGTCTTTTTGCACCGATCGGCATGCAGTTTTCACGCCCAGCCCAGTTACCAGCCCTGGTGGGTACCTGCGATTCAATAAAAAATAATGAAAATTTTGCCCTATGACTATTGCCGATTTAGTGGCGCACATGACTGCTCTCGTGCAGAGTCTGCCGTCCACCAGTGGTTTCGAAGTCAGGCCCATGGAGGAATACGCACTTGATCTCGCACAGACCACTGATGCGTATGATGCAGTGCTCGAAAGCTGTCGCAGAGCGAACACAGGCCGCTGCAGATCGTTTAAGCTAAAGCACAGGCGATATAATGTCAACCACAGCATAAAGCAGCTCAGAGGGAAGAAGACTTTCATCAAATTGGTGGTGCTCAGCGAGACAGATCCCTATACGCTGATCCACAGTATGCTGGATAAACAATCGTACAGGACAATGGAGGCGCTACACGATATTATTTTCAGCACCAGCTGGAACAACATTAAAGTAATGCTACAGCCGAACGACTATAATGCTCACTCCAGCACCGCTTTGTATAGGCGACTGCACGAGAATTCTGCTGATGTGAAGTTAGATCCAGTTAAAGCTGGCCTGTGCAGAAGAATGAGCCAGGAAACAAAAAAGCCCTGGCGCGCCTATATGCAGAGTAAAAGGGCTCAGGGACTGGAAAGCAAGATCGAGCCAGTTGATGCCTTCCTGTATCTGCTCCGGCGAGTGGCCTCGCATGGAGCTGATTTCGATGAGGAGCTGCGCGGGATCCTCGAGAGCGTGTTTGCCTGGGACGGGTTTCCGTTACCCGCGGGCGCTGCAGACTCTTACGCCTGTAATGTGCCTGACAGCACCAAGCGGCAGCTCATAATCTACGACTTCATTGAGCGTTTCATGAAAAGGGTGCTCAGCCTCAAGAATTTCCGCGACAACCACCAGCTATCTTGCAAGCGCATCCTCGTCAGCGTCGCCGCGCGCATTAAAACTCTTGCTGCATACAAAGTCGCGGCTTCGGATATTTTTTTGGCCCAGCCCGCGTTCAGCGTCGCAGATTATATCAAAAATGGGCAGTCCGCTAAAATAACTACTCATTTTGCCGTTAATTTCAGTTGCACGAGTGCTCCTTTGAAAAGACTAAGAGAAAGAGGCGCGCTTTGCGATGTGCTGTTTGATTTTTTCATCAATGAAGTAGAAACGAGGAGAGCGCATCCGCGCATGCAAGAGCTCTTACAAAATGATGTTTTGATGGATAAGCTCCCTGTTATCTTCTACTATCGCATATTCGATCTTCTTAGTACGAATGGGGCTGTAAGTGATATCAGAGACGTTCGCATAATCAAATCGCTATCATCTGCGTTTCCTGAAGACAAGTACCATGCTGTTAAAAAGCTTGCTGAGGAGCAGAATAATACCAACCTGCTGTCACTGCTGAACGAAAGGAGCGTCGCACCTTCAGCTCCGCAGCGGAGCCCCACAGCTTAATCGACGCTCGAATGCGCCGGGATTTGAATAAAATGATAAGATGGCGGTCGGTAATTTGCGCATGCATCGCAGCAGTCGGTCCCTATTTATTCTGTGTTCGAATGAGTGGCCTGAATTTTGCTTTTGTTTTGATTCTCCTAGCGTGCATTGCGAAGCAACAAGTGCCGGAACGGAACGCCAGGCTGTAAGCGATTGTAGCCACCGGTTCACCCCAGTGACATTATCTGTGGGTTAGAGATGTATCAAAAGAATTTATCTCTCGAGAAACTGCTCCAAACCTATTGGTATTGAGTATAGACCCAATGCGGCGCAGCCTGATGATATGCGAGTTTTACCTGCGGCCCCGATGCCCAGCGCCAGTATTGCAGTCAGGCTCAGTAAAAAATAATGAAAATTTTACCCTATGAGTATTGCTGATTTACTGGCACAGGCGTCTGCTTTCGTTCAGAGGTCGCCCAACTTCAGTAGCTTTGCAGGCACCCTTAATCAGAAATACGCAGTTAGTTTAGAGGAGACTGCTAGCGCATACGATGCACTGTTTAAAAGCTGCCTTAGGGTGAACGCGGGACGTGATGCATCGCTGAGGCTAGCGAGCACTAAATTTGATATTGATGATGGCGATAGGTGGACCGGACAGAAGAAGACCTTCATCAAATTAATCATACTCAGCGAAGAGAACCCCATTGCACGGATTGAAAAAATATCAGCTACGCATCCTTACAGAACAATGGAGGCTCTGCACGATATTCTCTTTTACTCCACGTGGGATAACGTTCGTGTTTTGTTCCAGCCTTCCCGATATAACGTACACCCAGGCAGCAGCCTGCGTGATATTTTCCACACGAATTGCAGGGCAGAGGAACTCATCAAAATAAGACGTTGCATCCGCAGTAGAATAGTGCAGGAAACAAGTGCGCCTTGCCGTGTTTATATGCGGAGTAAGGAGGTTCGGGGAATCAGGGGCAAGATCGAGCCTATTGATGCCTTTCTATATCTGCTTCGACGAGTGGCGCTGTATAAGGCCGATTTTTACATAGAAATGGCCAGTATCTTCGAAGCCGTGCTTGTGAACGCCGAAAATACTTTCTTGCCCGCTTTCTTCATTGAGATTTTCATGAGCAAGGTAGTACTATTGGAAGGAAAATGTGAGAAGCACGTCGATTACTGCACGTACTTACTGTTCGACAAGCTGGCCACCGTGAAAACCGAGGCTGCTCTCGAGATTGCCCGCTGGCCCGAGTACTCGAGTGAGTCTAACCACAGTATTATAAAATACATAAGATACTGGCACGAAGCTAAAATAAGTGCGTACTTTGCAATTAACATTGTATACCCTGCCTCTTACTCTGACGATTTAATGGCAGACGAAGCAGATGAAAAGTGCAACGTGCTGTTCGACTACTTCTTCAATGAAGTAGAAATTCGGAAGGAATACCCGCGCATGAAAGAGCTCTTACAAGATGAGGGCTTGATGAATAGGCTGCCCGATACCTTTTACTATCGCGTATTTGCTGTGTTTTGGAAGTACAGAGAGATCAGCGCTGTCGGAAACCTGTGTATAATGGAATCGACATTGTATGCGTTCCCGGAGAACAAGTGGCGTGCTGTTATAGAGCTGGCAATGCAGCACAGAAACATCGACCTGCTTCTACTGCTGAATGGTAGGAAGACTGCGCCCTCGGCTCTGCGACAGAACCCTCTGATCTAATCGCCAAGGAACATGCCCTACATGTAAATAAAGTCTCACATAATCTGCTTGTACGAATTGCTGGTTGTCTTGCCTTATTACGCGGTCGCTGACTATTATACGTTCCCATGCGCTATACAATACGAACAAGCCTCTACATGCTTAAACAGCCTTAATTCTGAAACTATATAAGCGCGAGAAAATGCTGCACCATGGAGCTAGGTCACAGCATCGGGGTGTTGGTTCTGCTTGTGCACAATGCATGCGCAAGTGCCGCTGAGCAAGGGGCCGGCTGTCGCGAAGCCCCTGCCAGCTCAGGGACGGAGCTGCTGCTGCTGCCACCGAGTGAGGAGGTGGAGGAGAGCGGGGCACTGGCGGCCCCAAACGAGGTGTGCGAGTACCGTAGCTTTGGAACCGCCAACGGGCTCTCTGTCCACGCGCTGAAAGTTGCCATGGACCCCGGGCGGGCAAGCCTGCGCCTGCGGATCGATGGCGGGTATCTGAGCCTGGCCAGGAAGTGGCCTGCGCTGATGGTCTACCTCGGGATGGATATGCTCTTGCAGCCGCTCAGAAAGTACATCGAGGCGAGCGGCCATCCAGAGCAGTTTGAATACGCGCTGGGCATTGGGGCCAATTGCACGGTGCTCTCTCTGGGCTTCCCGGAAGCGCACATTGAGCCGGTGCTGAAGGCGCTCGACGGCGGGTTCACTGCGAATGGCGTGCGTGTGTGGGCGAATGACAAGGACTACCAGAAAAGAGTGTGCAAGCGTGTGCTGTGCCAGACCATTAACAGCGGGCAGGTGTGCAGCAACAGCGGCTACAGGGTGTACAGCCATGCGAACGAGAAGGGCGTCGGGCTGTTCACTGCGAACTACGAGGAGATATTCATGAAGGTCGTCAGTTGCAAGCGCATGAGGCGTTTCATCACTGCGCTGGCCAATTCTGATAGGCTGAGCCTTTATATTCAGAGCAGTGTAAATCCCAGCAGCCTAGCCAGCCTAATGAACAGATGCTTCACTGTTAAGCTGGCGCGTTCGAAGCGCAGCAAGAAATCGTTTGTCCCTCCGAAGCAGCAGCCCGGCCAGAGCCCAAGCGGTCTCTTGAAGCAATGGCCGGGATTCGTCTACGACGGCACCAGGCATCTCCACAGACTCACCATAAGGTTCCCAATGCTGTCGTTCATAAATCTGCGGGAGTCTCAGGTGTTTAGAGCCGTGGCGCAGATCCTCTTCCTCTCGGATGCCAACAACCTCCCCGGATTCTTTGTGCATGCCGGCTACGCGCACCATGCCAAGCTCCGCTTCATGGACTATGCGCAGGGGCAGGAGTTCATGTCCCTGGAGCTTCTCCTCGCTGAGAAGGCACAGAACGAGCTCGGCGCGCTGGCGTACATAGTTCAGTCGTACTTGTTCCTGTACCGCATGGCGCTAACGGACGCCCACATCGAGCAGCTCAGTCGCTTGGTAACGAGCAGAATCGGCGCACTGAGCACAGAGGCCGTGGAAGAGGCGTTAAGTGGGTCTGTGCATCCGGAAGTCGCAAGAGCGTTCAGCTTCTACGAGCTCGGAAATGAAGCATTTGCAGGGCTGCCTGATGAGAAGCTCCTTGGTGCGGTCAGGCAGATCCTTACGCGAAAATTCATTGAGAACTGCGTCCTACCAACGGAGCCACTTGCGTTCTTCTATGAGACAACCGATGGCGTAGCCCCCTCCAAACTGCCCGTCCCGCACGGGTCTCCCGAGCCATTCACCGCGGTCGAAGACTCCGCGGAACTCATCGAGCAGATAAGGCCACTGATCACCACAGACTGGGAGGATAAGAAGCCAGCAGTTAAGAAGAAGCGCTTCTTCGGCTCTTCGAAGCACCTCAGCAAGTTCAAAGCGCCGAATTCCAGTACTACGCTGGACGAGGAGATGAAGAAGTTGATCAAGGACGCGCCGGGGATCGTTAAGAATCTCAAGCCGGCAGGAAAGGATGCGATAATCCAGCCATCCTTCATTAAGCACAACTTTGATGATACAGGAGAAGTGGAGAAGCTCTGGGAGCTTGGAGTTGAGCAGAATTCTTGCAGGATTGCATTTGACAACGCAGTGGAGACCCAGCAGCTGAGGCTGTCATTCACGCCAATTGTTACAGATCCTGAGCCATTCGCTACCGGCAAGCTTTTCCTGTGTGTCCTGCGCGAGCGGTTCAGTCGGGCTTTGAAAGAAAGCCACAAGCGTGTTGCAGTTGCATGGGAAGGGCACTGTGCTCTCGCAACGGCTGTGGTTCTTACAGGAGAATCAGCCGATGTCCTCGCTGCTATTGAAATACTCATCGATGAGCTCGTGAGGCTCAAGAGTGCTGGGAAAGATGAGCTGGCTAGCGCACGCGCCCTGGTACTGTGCGAGATTGAGGAGCTGTTCAAGAAAGAGCCGTGCGCTATTGCCCGCACCATCGGTAGTGGCATTCTTAGGCATTCGCTATCCCCCATCCAGCTCTTCCTTAATGGGATCGGAAACCTTGACAGTCTCAAGGACAGTACCGTAGATTGCACGCTGTTCAGCGGGTGCTTGTTCAGCGTAGAAGCTCTGAACATCCGGCCGGCGAAGAGCGTTCTTAAGGCATTCGCGAGCCTGTATAAGAACTTCAGCTATTCGCTCAAGCGGGTGAAGGCCGACCGCAGTTGCCTGCCGGTGCAGCAGCTGGAGATACCGTGCTCGAGCACTCGAATCCTGAACTTCGCAGCCGCCGTAATCTCTCTCGGCCGACCTGAGAGCTATGAGGCAGAGGCGCTATGTGGAATTTACCACCAGTACTTCAATTACGAGGAAACGAGTGACGCCATCAATTCTCCGTCCGGTGCCATCCTCGACTGCTCTACCGTGGATGGTGAAACTATCCTCACAGTCTGCCTGCAGTCGAACAGCCTCAGTGCAAACGAGCTAGGCGCCAATCTGCCCAGTGTGCTGAAGCACGTCGCGCTAATCCTAGAGACGATCTCGGGCGCCACCTTCAGGAGGTGGGGAAATGGCGGCAGAAATGCTCATTCAAGCAGTAGCGTCGTGCTCGATGAATCAGCGGTAAGCAAATGCGTCCATACTTCCAAGCATAGGATTGTGGGCAAATCTCGGCACCGAGTCGTCTTGCACAGCACAGCGTGCAATGGTGTCCGTATCGTGCCGGTTGAGTAAATGGTTAAGTCATCTGCATTTTAAACTTTTTCTACGCTCATTTCATTAACGTTAACCGCCTTTGCCACATAGTGCGCAAGGAAATAGAATGCTGCTCTCTAAAAAACTTTATTCACAACTAAATCCGGCCCTTAACGCCGGCAGCAGCGCTCATTCCACGACGGGTGCCTGCCCTGGCTGCGCCGCAGATTCGGGCAGCGCCGTGAAGAAATTAGGGTGGTCGATAAACAACAAGGAAGCGATAAACATGAAGGGCTGCTTCACCCCTGAAAAGTACAAATCTAGCCGGTTCCTGAAGATACACTTGCTTAGAAGCCTGAGTATCCTGATGGAGACTATCAGGGCAAGTATGAAAATGTTCCTGGTGTGGATGATGTAGAAGAGGAACAGACATTGGATAATAAACATAGGCGTTACCCCCTCCTCAATCCTGTCAACGATGTACCTCAGCGTCCAGCGCGGCGTTCGGCTCGTGATGCGGTACGTCGAGCCATTCAAGGAAAAGTGGTCCTGGAAGGCCGGCGTGTCATCCGCCCCTTCCTCGGTCACAGTCTCTGGGTCAGCGCTGTGCGCATGGCCCGGCTTATCCTCAGGCTTTGTATTTTCGATGGGGATGTCGCCGCCGAATGCACCGATCGCTGCGTACTCCGTGTCAGCCCCAGCGATGGGGATGCTGTCGGAGCACTCGATAGGGCTGAATTCTATCGTCTCCTCCATACAGAGCACGATGTCTTCGCCGAGCTCGCTCAGAGCCACCTCATCAGCGATGGGCTTGCCCTGGAACGTAAGATAAACCGCTGCCGCATCCGCAGAAACCATCCTCTTCACATCGAGCACGGTGTCTGTGCCCTCCATGTCGTAAGATTCGCACATTCCACTTTCCTTGCTGCACACCGTTACGCGCACCATGGCGCAGAGCCGGCGCCCACATATAAATGGGCACCAGCCTATTGCCTCGCTTCGTAAAGGGGGTAGCAACTTGCCAATGACATTTCTTGGTGCCCCGCATCAGGACATTTTATTGGACAGTGGGATGGGAACGAATGGCACAGCGCAGACCGATTACCAATAGCACGAGGCTGGATCAATGCGTGCACTTCAAGCAGCATATAATGCTGAATTCGTTGTTGAACCGAACGGGGCTTGAAACTGGTAGTTACGCGAAGCGACAGTCGCAAGCTCATCTCGCACAAATAAATCGTTCTTAAGCAGCCTGCACGGTAGTCTAAATCAAATAGTCTCACAGCATGAGCTCACTTTATAGACAATAATTGCAAATTATTTAATCGGGCTGGATTTAGACTGTGCATGGCGCTTGGCCAAATTGAACATGGCCGATGCAACGAACGAGAAGAACACACAAAATGAGATGTACACCCAATCAGCCCGGGCGAGCGGCTCGGGCATGAACTGGCTCCTGATGGGCGCAAAGTCCAGCCTGAAGAACAGCAGTATATGGACAAAGAAGACCAGGCAGCTGACAAGCACCAGGTTGAAGCACTTGTTGGAGCCGCGGGTCTGCCGGTGCGGGCCGAAGTCCGC
>JALRLY010000254.1:0-58725 GCA_023647555.1 Pancytospora philotis
CTGCTCTCGGTGCTCAACTTCCCCACCGACATTATGTCCCTATTCAACGACTTGGTCGGCGTGTTCCTTTTCACATACACCCTGACGCGCTTCAGCGTCGCGAGCACCATCAGCCCCACCAAGATTGTGGTCAATTTGAAGCGGGACGTGTGCTGGCAGATGGCCGAGCTGCTGACGATCCTCGGTGTGCTTTTGGGCGTGCTATACATCGGTGCCACTACTGTGCGCAAAGATGTTGTTGTGTCCAAAACTGCACCGGTCACTGTGTCCTTCTTCATCATCATGGCAGTGTTCCTCACCAAATTCGTCGTGTTCACCAACTTTGGCCCATACAGACAGTCGCGCCTGAAGAATCCCACATTCCTCGCGATATTCGCGTGCCTCGTTCTGTTTGCAGTATCGCTCTTTGCCGCGCTTCTGTTCGGCTACGACCTGGCGATGCGCTGGTTCGAATTCACCAGGCTCGGTGGTCCTGAGATTGTAAAGCTTGGCGTTGGCGCCTTACTTGCCTGTGCCATAAGCCTGTTGTACGGAACAAGAGCGTTCTAGCGCTCGCTGTTGGACAACAAAAACGGATGTATCACTGGAGATCTTAAATAAATTTAATGTGGTGCTTATCAACTGGATGGAGCCATCAATGGCAGACTTCGAGGTTTTATTGCAGATTTACATATCGGCGAAAACCTATGGCTATGTGTGCTGGCTCCTGCTTGTTCTATCATCCCTTGTTCGTCTCAAAGCGGTCCACGATATTCTGGAACTCATCGATCGGGAGGCTGATCTCGATCGTCTTGGGCTTGTCGCCGCGGCGGTCTTCGAGCTTAAGCGCCGCCGAGCGTATCTTCCTCTTAGCATCGGCCGGTGCACTGGCGCTCTGCGTTACTGTCACCGTGCTCGCGGCAGGCGGCTGGTCTGTCGTTGTGAAGGTCACGGTCGTGGTTGCCGTGACTATCTGCGTAGATACCAGGCGCGATACTGTCCGATTTGGTGCTTCAAGTGCAGAAGTTGCGGTAGACGGCGCCGCTGATGCCTGGGCATAGCCTGAAGAAACTGTCGCTGCGGCTGCCACGGTGGAAGCGATCGACATTGGAGCGGTAGTAGAAACAGCTGTAAGAGGCCTCACGTTGCCTGCGCTATCATTAATTTGAGATACTGTTGTAGACACCGCCGAGGCCAGTGACCCTGCTGCGGTTCCCGCAACGGTGTTACTGAGGTTGGATAGAATCGCGGCCATGGATGCGCTTGACACCGAAGATGCAGCGCCGCTGCTTTGCATGGATATGCTGAGTATAGCGTGCTTGGGCAGCGCAGCGATTATGGACGCCGTGCTAGTTGTGCGCTGTGGGACCACCTGGCTCAGCGCGGATATCGATACTTCTTGGAGAGCACTAGTGCTACTTGTGTGCTGCTCGCTGCCGCTCACTGTTGATGAGCCGTTCGTAGAACTCGCAGGGTAGAGCGCAGATACCGTGCCGATAGAAACAGGTATCGCGCCCTCTTTCGACTGATGGCCTGCAGTGCTATGCTGGCCATGAAGCTGCCGATCCTGCTCCTCGATTATCTTCTTGTAGCCGTCGAGGATCTTATCGTTCTCGAGCACGACGGTGACCGTCTTCCACTTAATATGCGGATTGGCAGCAGCATCAGTGGAGGACGCCTGATGAGCCACAGAGGCGCTTACAGAGCTCACTATGGATGAAACAGGGAGCGCAGTCGCTAGCTGCGAGTAAGAAGGCGCAGCGCCACTGCTGATATTATTCTTCGTGGTCTTAATGATTTCCAGTATGTTGCTGATGTCCTCGTCTGTCCTGTTATTCTTGTTGATGAAATCGAGCAGAGCGCTGAGCAGAACATTAGTCGATGTCTGTTCCTGCGCCTCAGCGGTCTCCAGTTGCTTGTTTGTGCTACCACCGCTGGGCTCGCTCTTCTGTGATTTCTTCTTCGTTAGTCCGGTCTTGCTCCTAACGGTCAGCATCTGCTTGAGGTTGCTCCACAGCGAGGCCAGGCCCGCGTTGCCGCTCTGGGCCATTCCGTCGGCTCTGTCCACCAGAAAAGTGCGCATGCCAGTGCCGCTTATCGATCCAGAGACATCCACATCCACGTCGACCTCGTTTCTAGTCTTGCCTGCCGAGTGTTTGGCAGCGCCGGACGGCGCATCTGCGGAGAAGTCCCGAATCAGGTCTGCCATCATGCTCTGCGATGTCTGGCCGCTCTTCGTTTGTTGCGACTGCGGAGCCGTGGTGCGGTTGATCTGCTGCTTTACCAACGCGTCGGCAAGCGTGTCCAATAGCGGTATCAGTGCCTTGTCGTCGACGGTCTGCCCAGGGCGAGTGCTAGATGCTCCTATGGTGCTTTTAGGCGCGCTGCCTGCCATAGTTGTAGTGGTCTGCGTTACTTTCTTGACCGTGACGGTCTGACGCGTTGCAGCCAGAGCATTTCCATCGTTACCCATGTCTGCAGTGCTGTTTCGATCGGAATGTGCGCGCTTTCTAGACGGGTTCTTCGCAGGTACTGTAATAGTGCGCGCTTTGGCAACCTCGGTGCTGGTAACTGTAACCTCCACGGCGCTCGCCGATGCCTTGGCTGGCTTGCTGTTGACAGGTGCTTTCGCACTGCCGCTTGCTTCGACGCCTATCATCTTGGTGATCAGCTTGATAATCTCGAGGTCGATATTGGTGGCGGGTGCAGAGCATGGGCCGTCTCCCGAGCAGTTGTCAGCGCCAACAGCTTGGTTAGCCGATGATTGTGGAGAACCAGCGCCTGTGCCGCGGGTCCGCTTGGATGGTAGATTGGGAGGGGCAGCGTCTGTGCCGGTCTGCGCAGTAGTCGGCACAGGATTTACGATAACAGAAGCTGTAATTGTAGGAATCGGCTTTGCTACACCCGTGGGAGCCCCGCTTCCATTAGACTGGGAGCTGGGAGCAAGACGCGTGACCGTTTTGGACACGATTTGGATACGCGCGGGCTCCTTTGTCATCTTAACTACAGTGACAGTGGAGAGCTGGGTCGATGTCAGTGTAACGGCAGGCTGCACCACTGTGCGCGTACTCAACACTGTTATCAGCTGACTCACAGTAGATGTTCTCGTGGCACGGTGTGCGCGTCTCTTGCGCTTCCTTTTGCTCTTTTTCACTGTTATCTTTCCGGGCTCGGCGTCAACTTCAACGGTCTGGGTATCATTGGCCGCTGCAGTGCTGTTTATACTGTTCAGCCCGTCCAAAATACCGTCCTGCTCCGCCGAAGTGCCAGCGCAGTCTGTTGTTTCTTCAGCGCAGAACGTACTGGCCATGAGTCCCCCGTTATCAGATTGTGGCTCTATCGCAGATGCGGTGTTGAAAGTAGGTATGAAACTCGGGGCTGCTTGCGAGCACGCATTCACTTTCTGTGGGTATAATAGCACCAGCTTGTCACGCAGCATCTGGTGCTGATTAGACAGCTGCTTCTGCGCGTTGACCCACCCGACAAATGCGCAGATGTCTTCGGGCGTGGCCATGCCCTGAGTGCCTCCTGCATCCGTGCTCGTGCTGGGAACCACCGGGCCCACGCCGGTTGCTTTGCGCGGGCCAGGAGCGGCGATCTGGACTCCGTTAGTGCTGGGTATCTGCGGTCCTCTGTTATGCGGCGCGTAGAAGGCGGCAGCGAGCAGACAGCTCATCTGCAGCACAAACCAATTAAAGAGGTGCGCTCTCATTATCGCGGGCGTCGCACCAGTCTTTTTGTTCGTGTTTCCGTTCCGAAACACGCGAATTTCGCTACCGGACGATGAAACGCGGTGGGAAATGATCAGCAAGCTATGGCTAACTGTAATGTGAGCAAAGAAATCGCCTGTTTCGATTATAGCAATGCTGTAGTTTCACCAATAGCTGGTCAAAATCTTCAATGACCCAATTTATTGTTGCATTTAGACTGGCCAGAACCTGCCCAGCGTTTCTTCGCCGCATACACTGCACGCCAGCGCCAGCTTAGGATAGCGAGACAGACAACCTTCGCAGTACAGATGCCTGCACTCAGAGACGCAAGGCGCACTCGTGGACTGCTTGCATTCGCTGCATATGTGCGGCTCCTCAACTTCGAACTTGCTAATGTGCGGATACTTGCAGCCCTGGCCGTACTTGCAGCATCCGGTCGAATGGTACTCTTTGCAAAACTCCGATGGCATGAAGGGCTGGATACTGCAGCAAAGAGCAATAAGGCGAAAGTAAAATGTTCAGACACAGGCTGGTGCATATGCGTTACTATTTACTACCAATTGGATAACCACGGTTAAAAAGCACGCAGCAACTCACCTGTAATAAATTTACTTACGAATAGAAACCGGTCGGCCTCGTGTTCTGCTTGCTGAAGTAAATCTTCTCTCTGGCCTTGAGGAAGTCAGACATCGAAATGCACTTCCGCCTGTCCCGCAGCGCGCTCATGCCGGCCTCTGTGCAGATCGCCTTGATGTCGGAGCCGTTCAGGTCCTCCTTCGACGTGATGAGCTCCTCGATGTTCACCGACGAGTCGAGCGTCATCTTGGACGTGTGTATCCCAAAAATCCGGCGCTTGGTCGCGGCGTCGGGCATCCCGAACTCTATCTTCCTGTCGATACGCCCGGGCCGGATCAGCGCGCTGTCGAGCGTGTCGATCTTGTTCGTGGCCATGATGACCTTGATGTCCTCGCGCGTCTCGAAGCCGTCGAGCTGGTTGAGCAGCTCGAGCATTGTGCGCTGGATCTCCTTGGCGCCCTCCGAGTCTGTGTCGTAGCGCTTGCGGCCGATCGCATCAATCTCGTCGATGAAGATGATGGAAGGGGCGTGCGCCTCGGCGACCTTGAACATCTCGCGCACGAGCTTGGGCCCGTCGCCGAGGTACTTCTGAATGAGCTCCGAGCCGACAATCCGGAGGAAGGTGGCCGACGTCGAGTTCGCCACGGCCTTAGCCAGCAGCGTCTTGCCGGTGCCTGGGACGCCGTAGAGAATCACGCCCTTCGGCGGCTTGATGCCCATCTCCTGGAACAGCTCAGGGTTCGTGAGCGGGAGCTCGACACTCTCCTTGATCTCCTGGATCTGCGACTCGAGGCCGCCGATGTCCGCGTAGGTCTCGGTGGGCGCCTTCTCGAGCTTCATGACGGAGACGAGCGGATCCACGTTGCCCTCCAGCACGCCCACGACCGTGTGGTCCTTGTTGTTGAGCAGCACGGTGCAGCCGGGCTCGAGCTGGTCCTTGTCCACGAAGCTCATGATCACGCTGTAGTACTCGAGACCGAGCGCCGAGGAGACGATGGCGTGGTTGTCGTCGATGAACTCCTCGAGCACCCCGACGGCCAGCGGGCTGCCGCGCAGCTGGTCGACGAGCAGGCGCGACCCGTCCTTGTCGTGCGGGCAGGAGTCGACGAGCCCGAGCATCAGCTTCTCGAGCGTCAGGAAGGCCTGCATCTTCGCCAGCTTGAGCTCGCGCAGCTTGCACTTCAGCGTCGGGTAGACGGTGGGCGGCTTCGCGTTGTTCTTCGAGTCCTTCACGCGCTTCTTCCGCCGGATATTGATCGCAGTGTTGTCCTGTGTTTTTTTCGGCGTGCCCTGGGTGTTGCCCATGGGCTCGGAAACGCAGCGGTTTAAGGCAGGGCAATTGTCAGTGCAACAAAAAGCTGTTATCAGCGAATGAAAAAGGTGGATGCTGCATGGACTGGCTTGTGTATTCGAGCATACTCTTGTATTTGTTGTTGAGAGTTCTAGAACGTCTTGTTATAAAAAATAGACTCTGTAGTTTTTTGTAAAGCTCTGCAACAGCTCGCGCTTTATCAATATTGCATTTGTGTAGCGCTAGCTGCTTTATACTATTGTGTCAGCCTTGGTAAGACACATTCTCTATGGCAGCTCATTTCAATTGAAAATTTTGAGGCCATATGGCTGGCGCCGCCGAGGAGATACTGCGCAGACTGGAGACCGAGGAGACTGTGCACTCCAGCACCATCGATGTCCCCGCCGCGGAGCTCCACGGCATTCTGCTCTCGCTGCACAGCAAGGAGCTGGTCGATTACACGATCGAGGAGGTGCAGACGCGCAGCCTGACCGAGGAGGGCCGGGAGATCGCCAAGAGCGGCTCTCCCGAGTACCGGCTGTTCCAGAGCATCCCTGCCGACGGCGCGGAGCGCGCCATCATGGACAGTTACGGCCACGGCAGCAAGCACGGCTTCAAACGGCGCTGGATCGAGCTGCGGGGCGAGCGGGTCTTCCGCCTTGTCGACAGCGTCGAGGACGTCGTGGCGGCCCAGCTGCGGAGCCTCGACGGCCTTTCTGAGAAGGATCTGGCCGAGCTGAAGCGCCGCGGCCTGGTAAAGACAGGGAGGGCCAACGGGTACGTTATCAGACGCGGGTCTGCGTTCGGCACGTCCAGTGCGTGCGTATCCGAGCTCACCGCCGCGATGGTCAGCAGCTTTGACTCTGCGCTCACCTTCAAGCGCTACAACTTCGACGCGCCCGGCAACTATCCGCAGTGCGGCGCGCTCCATCCGATCATGAAGATCCGGGAGGAGTTCAAGAAGATCTTCATAGAGATGGGCTTCTCCGAGATGAACACGAGCAAATACGTGGAGTCGAGCTTCTGGAACTTCGACAGCCTCTTCCAGCCGCAGAACCACCCTGCGCGCGACTCGCACGACACTTTCTTCCTGAAGTCCCCGGCGACGACGAACTACGCGGATATGGCGGAGGAGGGCGCTGGGGCTGCCGGCGACCGCCTCAACAGCGGGCTGGAGCGCGACTACATCGAGCGAGTGAGGACCGTGCACAGCAGCGGCGGCCACGGCTCCACGGGGCACTCGGCCAACTGGTCCCTCGATGAGGCGTCGAAGAACATCCTGCGCACGCACACGACGAGCGTTTCGGCCAGGTACCTCAAGGCGATGGCCAAGGACTTCAAGCCCACCAAGCTCTTCAGCATCGACAAGGTGTTCAGGAACGAGAGCGTGGATGCGACGCACCTCGCGGAGTTCCACCAGGTCGAGGGCCTCATCGTCGGGTACGACCTCGGCATCGCCGAGCTGATGGGCGTTCTGAGCGCCTTCTTCGCCAAGCTCGGGCTGGAGAAGATCAAATTCAAGCCCGCGTTCAACCCGTACACCGAGCCGTCCATGGAGGTCTTCGGCTTCCACGAGGGCCTTGGCCGCTGGATCGAAATCGGAAACTCGGGCATTTTCAGGCCCGAGATGCTCGGGCCGATGGGCTACCCGGAGGACGTGTGCGTGATCGCCTGGGGCCTGTCCCTGGAGCGCCCTGCCATGATCAAGTACGGCCTGAACAACATCCGCGAGCTTGTCGGGCACAAGGTCGACCTCAACTTCATCAAGAACAGCGAGTTCATCTACTTCAAATAAATATTGCAGCTATTGCTATTGCGCGGTGCGCCTTCGTGCGATGCGTTGAACATTTCAATCATTATTGGGATGCTTTTATCTCGCAGCTGCATTCCAAAAAGATACTGTGGCACTAAAAGCAGACCTCGACCGGGGATCGAACCCGGGACCTCTCGGACCCAAACCGAGCGCTCTACCACTGAGCCACCAAGGCGCAAATAATTATAAAATAATAGTAATTGAAAAGGTTTATATGATACCTGACGCGCGAGTCGCATGTTTTAGTCTTGCACAAATTGGCCTCCCATGTATCTCGTTCATTCGGCCTACACCGGGTGCCAGCAACCGCGCGACCTGCTGCGCTTCAATGACTATGTTGTGGTGCGGTATCCGATGCGCTAAGAAGTGCGGCGCGCAAGCATGGAAACCAAATGCGTGCTGGACTTCCACGCAGAGGTACTGGGCGTAGCAGTAACTACAGAGCGGCTCTATGCAATGCTCCCGCACAGAGTGATTGTTTTCGATGATGAGTACCGCATCGTAAGATCAATCACAATCGCTCAACTAGCTAGAGTTACGCTACGCCTCGAGGATCTGTACGTGACTGCACCGGCTACACCTCATAATTCCCATGCAGCAAAGACTGATACGGTAGAAATTGATGGTTTAACGACACAGGTAGCTTCGCAAGGTCCGCTCAGACTACTCGTCGACCATCTGCCAGAAAGCCCGGTCAGTCAATCGATCATGCACTGCCTGTCTCCGGTGTATCCGCACGCACTCGCGGTTTCGGATAATGTGCTGTATCTGTTCACGAACAGGTCCATGGCAATCGTGTCGGGTGGTGTTGCCCTTGATATTCCGGTCGCATATGTATCCCACGCGGTTTGCGGCGCTATTCTCTATGTCCTGCTGCGAGACAGGTTGGTTGCTATACGAGAGCGCAGCATAATCGCCGATGCGCCACTCTCGGGCAGTATGCTCTTGGCCTGTGGCCCACATTTGATTCTTATCAGCGGACGCGAGATGAGCTTGGTATGCACATCGAGCTACGCTATACTCGATACCATCATAATGCCGTACAACGTCCTAGCAGCCACACCAAATGGGGCCTCGTCTGCGATACTGACGTACAGTATGTCAAATGAGAGCATTGTTACAATAGCGGCACGGCTTACAGTCGAAGAGGGCAAACTGTACCTCAAGGCTATCGAACTACCTCGCCGATGCACGCGCGTACTAAAGCAGGATAGCCATCACATTGCCCTTTGTAGCACAGCGATAGTAGTTATCAGAGGAAACGCAGTTACAAGTGCTCTACAGTACGAAACTGTTTGCGCTGATAAAGACGCGCTATCGACTGCTCCAGCAGAAGACAAGATGCGCAATATCTTAGCTGTAGAGCGCAATAAATGCGATTGCGCGAGTGGTAGCGCCGCATTTTCACGCCATTATGATAGAAGTATCGGTATAACCGTGATAGAGCCTGAGACTGTACACCCCAAAATGCGGGGCGCCGCTGAGCATGGCTGGTCGCTGGTAAGCTCAGCATGGCTGCATACCATCACAAATGAGGAGCATCGGCTCAGCTTCGATTTCAGGGAGCCTATTCTCGATTTCAAAGTAAGAGACAACCTGATTTTTATCAAAGCTGGTGCACGCATGCTGAAGCTATACGATATGCAGCAGCGCCGGTTCACCTTCATCCAGACTTTCAACGAGCCGATCCAGGGTTTTAGTGTGGACGATGGTCTGACAGTGTCCTTCGCCCGTGGATACGCCATGTACTACATTTTGCGGGATACAATCAGTTACTGCTACAGCCGCGGCGATGCCAGGCCTCCTTCAGTTTGCTGCCATCCTGAATACGTACTAAAAAAGGCTAATATGAATATGCACGCAGATTCAGAATTGCATGCCGCTGTATCCAGCAGCCAGCTGTATGCCACTGCAGACGCAATATATGTGAACCAAAAGCTTTGTTCAGGACAGGCAAAGTCGAACTCAGCCTGTAAGCGCTTAACATACGAATGCGCTGAAATTGCACTGACCCTGGAGAATGGACATCTCATCGCAGTAGCAGATGGTATCAAGAGAGAGCGCACCGTAGAATTGCCTGTGCATGCCATAGCATACCACAGAGATTCAATTATCTTGGCCTATGACGAATATGTAGCGTTCTACAAGCTAGGAAGGCAGAACATTTTGCAGAAGTCAAGGATAATGATCGCGAACGTCACTGGTTTCTACTGTGCAGGTTTATTCATAGTAGCAGCAGTGCGAGACAATGCATTTGCACTATTGTTAGACCAGCAGGTGGTATATCGCAGCGAATTCCTGTTCAACGTCACGGCAGTCTGCATGTTTGCTGGGCATTTGATCATCGGATCCGACGATTCGTACATCAGGGTCTATACGGTCGACGACTTCCTTCAGGTATGCTCATTCTTCGTAGATGGCATCCCTTTTGGCTTATGCACGCAGCGCACTAGCTATCTCGGCGTGGAGCGGGAGGTGCTTCTGTACTGCTGCGACGGTGGCGTGGTCGGCGAGTTCGTTGAAGCAAAGGATACACGCAGGCTCCTATACAGGATAGAGAACCGAGCGTGTGCGTACCGCCTGGACCAGTTTGGCGTTATCGACAAAAATCTTGCAGTTACACAGTTTGAGCCCATCAATTGTGGTCCGGGTGATCGCGATTTGTATCAGGTACTGCGCATGTTGAACATGGAATAGTAGTTTCACAATTGTTTAATAAATGCGTGCTTTACAGGTGCTACTTTTACATGCTGATATGCATGTGCGCAGAATGAATGACCTTATGTACTATGGTGCATTTATCGTCGTTTAGACCAGCGCCACGACCTATAGGAAGTTGCCGTGTATATCCTGCCCGCCGAGCAGCGTCGAGCCGTTGGTGTCCGCCTCCAGCGGCTTGCGCATATCGTATGCGTCCTCGATCGGCATCGCGTAGTAGTCGAAGACGTGGCGGTACACAGCGTAGCCGTTCCGCTTGTAGAACTCGACCGCCACGGAGTTGCTCTTGCGCACGTAGAGGTCCGCGAAGTGGGCCGCGCAGCTGTTGCCGTTGCTCTCTATGTGGCGGAGCATGAGCGCGCCCAGCCCGCTGTTTCTGCAGCCCGGGCTGATGCTCAGCGCGCTGATGTGCATGCACAGCTTGTCCTTCATCTCCACCTTTCCGAAGATGTAGCCGAGCACCGGGCCGCGCAGCACCAGCGTGGATGGCTGGGCAGGGACGGGCTCTGCGTTGCCGTCAAAGCGCTTGATCGTGATGAAGTGCTCCGGGTTGGTGTGCAGGTAGGTGAGGTAGTAGTCGAGCGTGAAGTTTTCCGAGTTCCTGTCCAGGTTGGTGGTGTCGAGGCTGAACAGGTCGAGCGGCGTCATCGGCTCGAGCACGTGCATGGGAACTGCCGGCCGTAAAAATTTTAGCCAAGCGCTAATCTGAAATGCCGTGCAAATTAGTATTCCGTGCAGATTAGTATACATGGAAATGCTGTAACGGTGCGTTATTATATGACATAGTACAAAATACACCAGCTAAAGCAAAAATGTACTCGATGCATCATACACAGACCTATAATAATTAATTTACCTGATAATCTATCACTTGAAAGTGCCCTTGGCGAAGCTGATGAAAGCATCGATGCTTGGGAAGTTGTGGTTTTTGTAGACCAGCCGGTCCGCCTCTATTCTGACCAGCACCCGCTTGTTCGCGAAGAGGAACTCGAGGCAGCCGGGCGCCTGCACCGACAGGATGACCGCGTAGCGCATGTACTGGTCGGAGCCGCCCACGTACGCCAGCGCCTCAGCCTCGCTGCGATAGTAGTGCTTGTACGAGGTGATGCTGTATACGATCCTGTAGAGGCGTCTGATGTAGTCGTTGATGAACTCGTCCAGGCCAGAGTAGATGTGGTTATTATGTACAAACTCCCAGCTACCGTCGTCGGACGCGCCGCCGGCCGCCGCGCCGCGCTGCTTTACGCGGACCTTGATGGGCGCGTACACGCCGGACTGCAGCTTGCAGATGACCACGCAGCAGTCGGCCTCCGACGAGGGCCGCACCATGATCTTCTGGTTGTCCTGCTCCATGAGCCGCACGAGCGAGCCGTGGTCCATGTTCCTGAAGAGCCGGTGCTTGATGTACAGCCTGCCGCTCTGGGCCGCGGGGCTGTCCACTATGTCGCCGTTGTAGCTCAGCGTCTGGTAGCTCGGGCCGCTGATGCGCACGGTGACCAGCTGGTTGAGCGCGTACTCAGAGTCCTTCCTGATGTAGACGGTGGCCGTGCGCGGCACGCTATGGCCGCTCTCCTCGCTCGCAACGGCGCACTCGACGATGTAAAAGTCGCGCCCGACCTTGACCACTACGCCGGCCGCGAGCTCGCCCAGCTCGCACACTACATCGTTGAATATCTGGCGGTCGGTAGCACCGCGGAACGGCTCTGGCTTCTTCGAAAGCAGCATCTCTTTGATCGAGTGCAGCGCGTCCGCTCCGTCCGGGATCCGCACGTCCCGCAGCACATGCAGGTTCTCGAGCAGCTCCGCCACGATCTGCGCGTCGTCGTTCTTACCGAGCCCGTCGTAGCCTGCGGTGTCGCGTTCCTTGTGTATCACGTATGCACTTTTGCAAAGCACCGTTGCGAGGGAGTAGTCCTTGGGGTGGACGGGCGTCGCGTCGAGCGGGTTGGAGGAGTCGTCGAGCACGAAGAAGGTCGCCAGGCTGGCAAAGGAGGTCGGCGCGAAGATGGTGCGCAGATCCTCCAGGCTGGTGACGCCCGCGTAATCGAAGTAGCGCTGCGACAGCGGCAGATCCAGCACGTAGAAGAGCGTGTGGCTGTACTGGTGGCACAGCGCGGCCTTCCAGTCCATTTTGTAGGCGGCCAGCGCGGTCCTGATGGCCCGTTTGAGGATGGTGTCCCTGTACGGAACGTACGCGCTCTGCTGCTTCGTGCCCGAAAAATAGCTGCCGTACAGCAGCCTGGAGAAGTACACGAACGGATTCTGGGCGAGGAAGGCGATGTCGTAGGAGATAGAAAACTCCTTGAGGTCCCCAAAAAAGGAAAGGCTGCGCGGGACGTATATCAGCGAGCCGCCCAGTTTGGGAATTAGATAGCGCACAGCAGCCGACGTGGAGGTGATGCAGATGTTGGTCGAGGAGGAGACGTAGCCGAGAATCCCCGCGACATCGCTGTCCTTGAATGCCGCGCTGCCGACCGCCCTTCCGCGCTCGTCGATGCAGGTGATCTTGCAGAACCCGCGGTCGTGGAAAATCCCGGCGTAGGAGCCCTCGGGCCCCTTCAGGCTCGCAATGGCGTTGGTGAGCGACGGGAGGTCCTCGAAGATGGTGCGGAACTCGCACGCGCTGCCATCGACGGTTGGCGCTGCTGTATTGAGGTGCTTGGACGCCTCTTGTGCGGTGATAGAGCCGCTAATAAGCAGCCGCTCGTTGATGCCCTTCAGATCCACGCTCACCAGCCGCCGCGCCTCCTCGATGACCTCGCCCCTCACACGGTTGCTCTGGCTCTCCTCGTCGGTCGTGAAGAGCCGGGACAGCATCCCGTTCGTCGCTGTGCTGTTCTTGAAGAGCAGGAGCTGCTCGTACTGCAGATTCACAAGGTCCCTAAAAACGGGCTTGGCCGAGATGCGCATCGCAAGCGGCTTGTAGGAGTGGGCATCGCCCGCAACCTCGCCGGACGGCTCAGCAAGCCGCTCCTTGGCCGCCAGATTATTGACGTACTCGACAACAGAAAGGAAGCCAGGCAGCTTCTCGTCGCCGTCGGTCCCCCGCGCGCGGCCCTCCAGCATCTTGCGGTAGGCCGGATACTCGCCGACCAGGTCGCAGACGTAGTACGCCTCCTTCACACTCAGCTGGCTGGCGTAGAAGGCCATGTACTCGGGCGGGAACCCGTCCACGCACATGCCGACCAGCTCGGTCGTTATCTGCGCGGCCAGCGGCCCAAGAGCCCTGCTCCGTACGAACTCGGCGCACGCCTCCTTGTACCCGGCGTTGAACGCCGCCTCATCGACCCGCCCGTCGCCGGTCTGGAGCATGTGGTCCATGCTGGGCGCGCTCTCCTTCTCCGCGGCGTAGATGTAGTCGTACTCGTGGCCGGTGCCGAACACATCCACGAAAAGCGGCTCGTACTCGCCGGCCTGGTCGCCGCCCTTGCTGATGCTGTCGTCAGACCCGTAGTCGCTCTCGTAGAGCACCCTTTTGGGGCGCTTGACGAGCCTCGAGCGCTGGATTATCTCCGGCTCCTCGCTGCTGCTCATGGGTGAAAATTTTTAGATCTACAAACACGCCTCGTGCGATCACTCTCGGTTGTAGCCTCCCATCGCATTGGCCTGATTCGCCGGCCGTGAGCAAAATTTTAGCAGCGGGCTTTTCGGCTTAGTGAGCTGCGGTTTGCATATTAGACGACAATACAACGTTACAGATTGATAGCACATTGCGCTTAAATAAAAGGCAGTTCTCATCACTGCGAGAGAAATAACACCAAAGTGATAAAACAGCTAGACCCGCCCTGTCCGCATCCATTCCATAGCACAGCGTCATATCATATCATATTTGTGAACTCTTTATTAAATTTTATTTAAAAAGTCGCGTTCTCAAACTGGGCAAGCACCTCAGCATGCTCAACCACAGGGTTGATCCTCTTGGGCGCGGCCTCCCACTGGCTGGGAATGAACATGTTGCTGGAGTTCTCGAGCGCAAGGATCGTGGCCTTCGCCATGTTCTCGGTCGTCTTGGTGCAGCCGTAGGACTTCACGTAGATGTCCTTCAGCCCAGCGAGCTCGAAGATCTTGCGGTGCACCTCGGAGACCTCGAAGCCGGTGCCCATGGTGGCCGGGATGAGCTTCACGGTGACGGAGCCGCACTTGCCGGAGGCGCGCACAGCAACGGTGTGCTTGTTGCCGCTGTCGCCGTCCCACTGGCCCATCCGCACGGGGATCATGTTCATCTTGGCGCGCGCGATGGCGCCCTTGATGGCGACGCTCATCTCGCGCGAGGAGTGCGTGCCGATGCCGATGTACCCGTTGCAGTTGCCGATGATGACGCAGGCCTTCATGCTCGTCTTCTGGCCGGCCTTGGACTGCTTCTGCACGGACTTGCTCGCAATGAGCTCCTCGCGCAGGTTGGCCTTGCCGAGCAGGTGGTCCACGATCTCAGGCTCCTTGATTCTGTAGGAGCTGCGGAAGATCTCCTCGATGCTCGTGATCTTGCCCATCTTCACAAGGCGGCCGACCCGGGTCTTGGGGACCCACTCCTGCTCGCGGCGGAACTTAGGCCTGGCAGTTTTCTCAGCAACCATTAAGGGCTGTCTAAAAATTTTTTAAAAATTTGCCGGCGTTAAAATTTGCTTGCGACGTGCTGCAAAGCCGCAGCGGGGTGCGTATGGAATGCAAGCGTGCCATTAGATTACCGCTTGTCATGTTTGGCCTAAGTTTGCGCTCTGCTTCGTATTTTCGGCGCTTACAAGACAATTTTGACGTAAAATTCAAATATTTTTGCTGACTGTCGGTTTCTCGGGCTTTCAGCCTGTATGCGATTGAAATGCACTCGTATAGCTGGCTCTAAACATCCGCATGCTTTGTCAGTATCGTATCAGCTTATCCAAATACGCGAAGAATCAGTGCTTTGCCACATAATTTATCTTCGCCGGTGATTATTACACTGGATCTGCCCATTGCAATGCCTGAGCAAAATATTGCGAAGCCCAATCACCGGCAATTGCTGAATTTAGTCTGAAAGCTGCCAGTGCCCGTAACTACGCCAAAATTTTTGAGCGCATGCTGCACGACTACCTGCAGGACTGCGATCCCGAGATCGACGAGCTCATCAGGCGCGAGGAGAAGCGCCAGCGCGAGACGCTCGAGCTGATCGCCAGCGAGAACTTCACGTCGGTGAGCGTGATGCAGGCGGGCTCGTCGGTGCTCACCAACAAGTACTCGGAGGGCCAGGTCGGCATGCGCTACTACGGCGGCAACGAGAACATCGACAAGATCGAGACCATCTGCAAGCAGCGCGCGCTCGCGCTCTTCGGCCTGGATCCCGCGGTGTGGGACGTCAATGTGCAGCCGCTCTCCGGCTCCGCGGCCAACATCGCGGTCTACACGGGGCTGTGCGGGCCGGGCGGCAAGATCATGGGCCTCGACCTGCCGTCCGGCGGGCACCTCACGCACGGCTTCCAGACGCCGCGGCGCAAGATCTCGGCCAGCAGCATGTTCTTCCGCTCCGAGGCCTACAAGTGCGGCGCCGACGGCCTCGTCGACTACGAGCGGCTTGCCGAGCAGTGCAGCGACTTCCAGCCGGACGTGCTGATATGCGGCGGGTCGGCGTACGTGCGCGAGTTCGACTACGCGCGGCTGCGCGACATCGCCGGCGACGCCTTCCTGATGATGGACATGGCGCATGTCTCCGGGCTGATCGCGGCGGGCGCCATGGCGAGCCCGTTCGAGCACTGCGACGTGGTCACGACCACCGCGCACAAGGTGCTGCGCGGGCCGCGCGCCGCGATGATCTTCTACCGCAAGGAGAAGATAAGGAACGGCCGCCCGTTCAACGTCAAGAGCGCGATCGACAGCGCCGTCTTTCCCGGGCTGCAGGGCGGCCCGCACAACCAGAAGATCGCGGCGCTGGCGGTCGCGCTGCGCCAGGCTGCGTCCGAGGAGTACAAGCAGTATGCCCGCCAGGTTCTGGCGAACGCGCAGGCCATGGACACGGAGCTCAGGCGCCTCGGCTACCGCACCCTCACCGGCGGGACCGACTGCCACATGCTGCTGCTGTGCCTCGACGGCATCGGCGGCGCGGAGGTCGAGCGCGCGTGCGAGTACGCGAACATCTGCGTGAACCGCAACTGCATCGTGTCGGACACCTCCCCGCTCAATCCGTCGGCGGTACGCCTCGGCACGCCCGCCCTCACGACGCGCGGCTTTGCAGAGGCGGACTTCGTGCGCACCGTGGGCTACATCGACCGCGCGATCCAGATTGCGCGGAAGGCGCGCGTGCTCTGCCTCGACGAGCACGGCGCCGTGTGCATGCCGCGCTTCTGCGAGGCGCTGCTCGCGGACCAGGCCCTGCAGAAGCTCAAAGCGGAGGTTATGGAATTTGTGAGCGGATTCAGTATTCCGTGCTTCAATTATCGGTATTAAAAATGTGCCTTTTGTGTGTTTTCGATTGTTATACGGCGTGCTGCATCCGGGACGCGACACAGGCGCCGCCCTTGCGAGCATGTGAGTGGCTGTGCACTGCCTGCGGTGTTTTGGCGGTGTTTTAGACCGCGATAAAACAGTCAGAGCGCGGCCGGGGATGCAGGAGAGGTGCAAGAACATCTGCACGCGCGCCATCGTGGCGCTGAAGGACGGCCCGCTGCACAGGACCATCCAGGATTTTATCGTGAGCAGCAGCGAGATCCTCGGCGCGAGCTGCGGTGTTTCAGAGCTCCCCGACGGCAGCGCCTGGCCCGGCCGGGCGCAGGACGGGGCGCGCGCGCCGACCTGCAACCAGCTGGTCAACCAGTTCTACGACTACGTGTGCCAGAAGCACAGGATCCCCTGCGAGTGCGGCATGCTGATCGTGGAGCGCATGCTGACGCTGAACGCGTTCGACCGGCTCCGGCAGGCGGAGAACACGCACAACACGCTCGTGAACAACAAGATCTTCCTGTACAAATGGATCAGGAGCGAGCACCTCGAGATACCCTTCGCTGTGCCGAGCGCGGTGGTGGCCGCCTTCTCCAAGATCAAGAGCCACGCGCTGCCGTCCGGCAAGATCGAGGCGTACATCCTCGCGGTGCAGGAGCTGCAGCGCAGCGCGGGCAAGGCCGCCGGCCACGACCAGCTGTTTTCAGCGCTGATCTACGCGCTCCTCAAGACGCAGATCGCCGACCTGGAGATGCACTTCCTCTGCATGCTCAAGTACCGCCGGCGCTACGGCGGGCCCTGCGCGGAGATGTGCCGGCACGGGTTCGACATCAACGTGCGCTGCGACTGCCTCTGCAGGAGCGACTGGAAGGACGAGGACGTCTACTACCTCGTGATGGGCATGGCGGCGCTCGACTTCATCGCGAAGCTCGAGTTCTACAGCCTGAAGATCGGCGTGGCCGAGTTCAACCTGGAGATAAGCGCCCGGATCGAGAAGATACAGCTCTCGGGCCAAGACGAGCAGCCGAAAATAAAGTAACATGAAGATAGCGGTGTTTGTGAGGTCGCGGGTGTATCGCTCTATATTCCCGCCGCGTACTAATTGACGAGTAGATAATTGCTGCTTAGCCTGTTGCAGCAGCGTCAGTGATGTGGTGAATGCCTGATAGACAGATGAACTGATGGCTGATACGATAGCCGTCCTGGTCATCTTAGGCAATGGAAGATACACACCGTGTCGGTGCGTGTGAGCTAAAGAAAGAACATACAACCAATTTATCAGCAATATTGAGACATTAGGCAAGCCTCATTCACAGGCCGGGCGGAACCGGCTCTTCAGCTCCTTCAAAAGCGAGAGCGTGGTCTCAAGCGCGGTGTTGTGCTCCTTGTAGTACTTCTTGTAGCCGGCGAGCTCCTTCATGATCTCCTCTCTGAGCTGGTCAGCATTCATCTTGAGGGCCCCTGAAAAAAGAGAAATAAAGCGCGATGATGATGCGTGCTCAGCAACCACGATGAAATGGTTGAGCTAAGGCTACCGCTCGAAGCGCAGAATCAGCCGCTTTTTTAACTGCTAAGCATCAGAGAATGCCACGGATGAATGGCTGGTCGCCATCCGTCCACGGCCGCTAGCAGAACTACATGCGCTGCGGCATAGTGGCGACCAGCAAGATACGACTAAACAGAACGGCGGGTGCGCTGCAAAATTCTGCAGCCGCTCGCTCATTACGAGCTGAAATTTTTGACGGCCAGCATGGCGCGCATGGAGATCGAGGCCCGCGAGATCGGCGAGCCAGTGCTCGCCGTATACGCCAGCGACGACCTTTACATCGCCGCCGGGAGCAAATTCATGAACCACAGCACGGGCGCGCTCCTCAAGACGCACGAGAAGTCCGTCCGCTGCATCTCTGGGAACGACGCGTACGTGGGCTGCAGCAGCTACGACGGGACAGCCACGGTCTTCACGGAAAAGCAGAGCGCGCCCGGAGCATCTTACAACACGTTCGTCGAGACGATCGAGGGCCCCGACACGGAAATCAAGGGCCTTGCCTTCTGCGACAGCTACATCGCGATCTCGACGCGCGGCAAGACTGTCTGGCTGCTCGAGGACTTTGAGATCTCCAAGATTCTGGAGGACCATACGCAGGACGTGAAGGGCTGCCGCTTCCACGAGGGCCGGCTCTACAGCTGGTCGTACGACAACACGGTGAACATGTACGAGGTCTTCGTGATGGACCACTCATGGGAGCTCATGCAGACCATCGTCTTCGCGTCGATCGTGTGGGGTGTTGTAATTATCGCCGGCCGCATGTACGTCGCCACGCACGACGGGCAGATCACGCAGCTGGAGATGCGGGACGGGCAGTGGCGCAGGATAAAGCACGTGCTCGCATCTGCGTACCCGGTGATGTGCTGCTGCGAAGCCGACGGCTACCTCGCTGCGGTGTGCAACAAGAGCGTGCTCTGTCTATTCGACGCCGATCTGAACCTTGTGGCCCAGGAGCTGCTTCCGCTCGGCGCATCCGGCAAGGCGGGCGACGTGTTTTCCATGTGCTACTGGGCGAAGAACAATGCGGTGGTCTGCGGCAGCGATAGTGGTGTGCTGTACATCGCCAGGATTGAACCGAACGTGAGCGAAAATGCAGAATCCTGATTGACAGCGCTGCATCCATCAAATTTTAGCTACAAGCAGTGGCAGTCAGATATTAAATTGCAATTGACAGCTTGAATTTTAATTCTGTGCTGCTTGTCCGATGAGTTGCACTACTCTTGCGTGTCATCCAAAATTCTATGTGCCCATGCGCTTTCAAATGTACTTTTTGACCGCTTTGAAGATAAAATCGGGATTTTTGCCGTATCTCAGCATGCCTCACCGCAGCATAGCATAGGCTACCTAATCAGTTTATTTATTTTGCCCAGCATTTTTTGGGTTCTGTACCGCTTCTCGGAGCTGCGGGGCACCCCGCCACGCAACTTGAGATAATCGACAAGGAACTGCCGGAAGTTTCTGAGCCGTTCCGGCCCGAGCATGATGAAGTATGAGTTGTGCCTGCGCGAGTGGGGTAGGCAAAGCACGAACACGTCATGAAGCTGCTCGTTGGTGAGCACAGCGTACAACTTCTTGTAGACTCCACGGCTTTCCCAATGGCGGCTATCTTCCCGGAACAGCGCCCAGAGCATGTGGTTGATCTTGGTGGGCAGGGCATTATAATTAGCCGCCCACATGTTCTGGAAAAATGCCCGAACTGTCGTGCTTTGGTCTACACTATCTCCCAGTGCACCGTGGTACTTCTGCGGTATGATGCCCAAGATGCAGTCGCTGCCCGCAAAGTACCTCGCGCCGTGCCTTTCAACAAAACCCTCCAAGTCTTCTTCGTCGAGTGTAAGCAATGCCTGAGAGAAAACGCTCTTAAGCTCGTCTCTCTCAAAAAATCTGATTTCCTTGCCGTCGCCGTAAGCCGTCATGAGCTTAATTAGTTCTCGCGCGATGAGTGTTCGCGCAGGAGCATCGAGGGATATAAGATCGAGTATTTCGTTTACGAATGGCTGTATGTATTCGGTAACGAACCAGTAGCTCACACAATCGGCTATGAGGTCGTTGAATAGCTCGTGGAACGCAGAAGCTACGTTGCGACAGTCCCAGTCTGCCTTGACAACTAGAAGCAAGAATAGATTGCGCGCGCTGAGAAACCGTCTGTCCCCGTTGGCTTTGCAGTTTACTCTCATCTTCTTAACATCTGCGACCACTTCCTCGGTCTTAGCGAAAAACAGCCTTGCTGCTTTCGAATAGTCTGGGCAGCGGTGCCCGTAGATGCTGCCTGAAGTCCGCAGCTGCCACGTGCTCGTATTTTCGCAGTGCCTTATAAACCAGTCCAGGAGCTTTCTTGTGCACAGAAGCGCTTCCAGGTCGAGCTCCTCCACACAGCTGCAATCAGAGTTCTGGTATGGGTAGCTGAAGAAATCCAGCATTCTTGCGACCCGCTCTACATCGCTGATACTACCGGCGAAGCCGTCGTGAATCTGCTGTAAAGCTACTCTGTCACTGGCATCTGCATTCTGCACGGTGGCGTGCTTCATAAAAAGCGTGATCGCAGTGACAAAATGGTCGCGTTCAGATCCGCCGACGGGTGTGTCGGTGCGACACTAGTTTATTGGAACTGCCTCTCCCACATGTTCCATGCTGCTACCCGACACATGCTGCATCGCATACAAAGAAGCCGACAGTGCGGCGAAGGTGCGCATGTACATAATAGACGGCTGTGCATTTTCATTTTAAATGCAAAATTCGTACGGTACCGGCAGCGTGGGTCTCATACGATGGGATGGCCTTTATTTGTTGCGGCAGCGCAGTAAACCACAAGAAGGCGGCAAGCTCTTCGTATGCACGCATATGCGGCTCTTACCGCGATCTTGCCATTTATGAGAATGGACTGCTGTATTGCCCATGCATACGCTGTTTATCTCGAACATAGACTACCAGGTTTCGAGGCGCTGTCTGCACGACCTTCTGGTGCAGATAGGCGCATTTGCAACGCTGGAGTACACGACCAAGGTGGCGTTCGTCGAGTATGAGAGCGAGGCGTGCATGCGCACGGCATGGGAGGTGCTCAGCGGCGTGGAGCTGTATGGCCGGAAAGTGGTGGTGCAGATAGTGGAGCCAAGATGCACGCTGGCCGTGGAGTGCGCTGCCTGGTGCGATACGGCCTATATCAGCGATATATTCCGGAAGTTTGGCTCGTGCTCCTGCCACTTGCATGCTAACAGTGCACTGTACAATGGCCCGACGCTTACTAACGCCCTTGCTCAAAGGAAGGAGCAGAGCCGCAGGGTATTTCTCTGCACTTTCAGAAAGCGAGTTGATGCAGACAAGGCTCTCAGCGCTCTGCATGGGAAGTCGCTACTGGGTAACGTATTTCATATTACCAAAGTAGAGCCCGTAGAACCATAATGCATGCTGGTGTCTACTCTGATAGGTTGGAAGGCTCATCACAATAGCATTGTCCACGTTTGAATAAATAGCGCTTGGATAGATCACTGCTATCTACCCCCTTGTAATAATCGCTGCATCAGATAAAAGGAATATTTTAATTAGTCGTTCTCCTCCGAGCTCAACTGGAATACAGAATCCTTGTTGATCGCCTTGATGGACTCGAACGCGCTGACCGAGCGCTCAAAATAGTCTGAGTAGTCGAAGCTGGTGGCCAGATCGCGCCCGACCGCGTGGGCAGCCCGGGAGAGGAACGACGAGTCGAGGAACGGGATGCCCTGGAAGCGCCACTGCATGACGATGAACTGCCTCGTCTTCTTGCTGCACGCATCGATATTCTTGTACGCGTGCGCAAGCTGGGCGGCCCACTCGTCCATGCTCGCGAGGTTGAGCACCTGGAGCTTGTTGGTCCGCAGAAAGGCCTCGAGCTCGCCGGGGATGAATGAAATCGAAGGGGAGACCTTCTTCGCGCCGCTGCTCTGCGTACACCCCAGATCCTTCATGTCAGGCTGGGGCAGCGGGGTGTAGGACGGCTTTTCCTTCAACTGCGCATTGGCAGCGCCCCCTTCCGAGAACTGCTGCGGGCTGCTGCTGTGCGACCTGGGTGCGGGGGCGTGCTGAAAAGGCAGGCGGAAGCCGCCCTCCTTGCCGGCTGGTGCAGGCCGCGCAAAGTCGCGCTCGGGCATCTTTTCGCTGCACTCGTTCCTGAAAAGATCCGCCTGCACCCCTGGCTCAGCCTTGGCCGGCCTGCGCACTGGGGTCGTATCGCCGAAAAGCTTCTCCGACTTAAAAAAATCGCTATCGTAGTTATTGAAAATCTCGCCTTTGCCCGTGGCCTCCCTGCCCTTGTAGCTGCCGGTCTCGTGCCCGGGCGCCTCGCTGCCGGCGCCCGCTGGCTTCTCTGCAGCGCCCTCCTGGAACCCGCGCCCGTGCTCTGGCCGCCTGAAATCTTCGCCTGCCGCCTCCGGTGGGCAGTCTTCGTAGCCTCTGTTCTTGATATTTCCGATGTACGATCTGTTGACTGCGTACTCGCCGGAAAAGCCGGCATTCGGGCCCTGGTGCGGCGCGGGCGGCCGCTCGAAGAACTGGTTGCTGAGCGGAGCTTCTGTGCGCGCCTTCGACTGCCAGGCCCGCGCCTGCATTGCTCCCGCGCCGCCCTGCTGGTTCGCCATGTAACCATTAAATGCACCGCCCTGCGCTGGCATCTGCTCCACAGGCCCGCCACTACCTGCGCCCTCCATGCCCATCGCGGGGTCGCCGGCCCCGCTGAACGGCTTCCCGCCGTAGGCGCCCTGCGGCCCCACCGGCGTGCCAGGATACTGCGCATGGCCGTATCCACCGTAGTTGGCCGGCGGCGCGGTGTGCAGCTGCGCGGGATTCTTGTAGGCATACTGGCCAGCATCCATCCGGCCGGGGTTATCATATGGTGTATTTACATAACCCTGGCTGCTGTAAGGCGAGCTGGCGGCGTTCCGGTACATCTCGCCGTCCTTGAAAGGCATCCCCGGCGTATGGCTCCCCATCGGCCCGGGGATGGGCCCCGGCTGGCCCATGGGCACGGGCGCCATGCCAATGGGCGCGCCCTGGCCGCCGGCCGGGCCCGCGAACGCCGGGGCGCTGCCGTCCGGCCGGCCGTACATCCCGGCCGCCTCGTAGCCCGGCTTGCGCCCGCGCGCGCTGTGAAACTCGAACCGCTGCGCGGCCGTGCTCTGGATCTTCTTCAGCTTCTCGTGGATGTAGTACACATACTCGTCGCGGTTCTTGGACTGCATGTAGGTCTGGTTCTCGCTGTTGAGCACCGCCTCCTTGAGCTGCGACAGTTGGATGTTTTTGAATGATGGCGACTCCCGCAGCGCGTCGATTAGAGCTATAATCATTTTTCTACGCAGCTCTGTAGGAACGTCCATAAGGGTTGGGTTTAGTTTGAATTATCAGTCGGCAGCGCGCCGCAGGGGGGCGCGCCAGGGGCGCTGCATGCCGCGCATGTCTCCGCCCGCGCATACGTCGCCTTCGAGGTGCGCCTGCGCCCGACTCCCGCGCTTTGCGAGCGCAGATGCTTTATTATTTGTTTGCGTGATTGCCGCCACCACAACTCAATAAATTGAGTATAGCCGGGCGGCCGGATTACGCGGGCATTATTTTGGCACTGGGCGCCGATTTTACGGTAATACGGCTGTCTGCGCGATCCTCTTAAGGCTTCGTTCCCGGGGCTAGCTACAGAGCTGCGCCAAAGTAGCTTTTGCTATGGCATATTAGCTCGTATGGGCACTCATAAGCGATAGTTCTCCTTTCTGTTCTAGCGACATGCTGCACTTCCGCTGCTGTATTTCTTGCTCCTCTCCGATTGATGCACAGACAATCTTTTTTCATCACGTCACTCAAATTTCAATCAATATCTGGGCAATCTGCGCCAATTGATGCCAGCAGAGACAAGGCCGGGAAGCCGCAGCTCCCGTGCATATTCGCTGTAAAACGCCTTTCTGCCAGCTTGGGATAGCAAGCACATGCGGAGTAATTTCAAAATAGGTGCTTTGTTATTGCCGTGATGCAATTGTGATGTATTTTAGTTTTATATGCTTGCACGTGCGCAAAGCAATTATTGCGTGTGCAATTTCTGTAGCCGCGCGCCTCGAAGGCGGCACGTGCGGCTGCAGGGTTGTATGTACGAAGGCCCAAGCTACGTTATTTTCAAAGGCGGCATTTCTCTACTGCGCGGCGCAAAGCAGCCGTGACTAACTGGGGTTGGCTTTATCGTGAATAAATCGGTCGGCGCTCATCTCGAGATACGATCTAGAACAGGTGCCGCGCTGCACACAGCGAATTTGAACCTTGAACTGCTGCGCATGCAATAGACTAATTAATCATTGATAAGCATTTTCTCACTTAATAGAATTCAGCGTTCAATACGCATGTGCTGTTACGCATCGGCGCTGCTGGCGCACGCCGATAAAATTAGCCAAAAATTTGCCACCGATGTCTGGGATTACGATAAAGGCCGCGGACAGGGCGGTTGCGCTGTCCGAGCCCTCCACCATCAACGCCATTATCAAGGAGCACTATCCTGAGTACAAGGATGCGCTGGTTGCCAGTGTGGACGGCGTGCTCGCCGATCTGAGCACTGTGGTCTCCAAGGACGCCGCGCTTGCGTTCCACCGGTTCGATTCCGAGGAGGGCCGCGAGGTCTTCTGGCACTCCTCGTCGCATATCCTCGGCAATGCGCTGGTGAATCTGTACGGCGTCAAGCTGGTCAACGGGCCGCCCATCGCCGACGGGTTCCACTGCGACTTCCACCTCGACCGCGCGATCTCCTCGCACGAGTTCCCCGCGATCGAGGCCGAGATGCAGCGGATCGCCAAGGCCAAGATCCGGTTCGAGAGGGAGACGCTGAGCAAGCAGCAGCTGCTCGAGCTGTACAAGGACAACGAGTTCAAGCAGTACTTCATCAACAAGTTCGTCGAGCACGAGTCCACGATCTACAAGAACGGGGACTACTACGATCTGTGCCGCGGGCCGCATCTGAACAACACCGGCTATGTCAAGGCCGCCAAGCTGCTCAAGACGAGCAGCGTGTACTTCCTGAACGACGCGACGAAGCCCTCGCTGCAGCGGATCTACGCCGTCACGTTCCCCGCGAAGGAGCAGCTGAAGGAGTACCTGGACAACATCGAGCGCGCGAAGGAGCTGGACCACCGCAAGATCGGCAAGGAGATGGAGCTGTTCTTCTTCCACAAGTACTCGCCAGGCTCGTGCTTCTGGCTCCCGGCGGGCGCGCACATCTACAACAAGCTGATGGAGTTCATCAGGGCCGAGTACCGCAAGCGCGGGTTCCAGGAGGTGATCACCCCGAACATCTTCTCCACGGAGCTGTGGAAGGAGTCCGGGCACTACGACAACTACAAGGAGAACATCTACATGGTCGAGAAGGAGGACTTCGCGCTCAAGCCGATGAACTGCCCGGGCCACTGCGTCATGTTCAAGAACAGCGAGCACTCGTTCAAGGAGCTGCCGATCCGCTACGCGGACTTCGGCGTGCTGCACCGCAACGAGCTGAGCGGCGCGCTGACGGGCCTCACGCGCGTGCGGCGCTTCCAGCAGGACGATGCGCACATCTTCTGCCGGCTCGACCAGGTCAAGGACGAGATCAGCAGCTGCCTGGACTTCCTGAAGTACGTCTACACCGTGTTCAGCTTCAAGTACACGCTGCTGCTCAGCACGCGGCCCGAGAAGTACCTGGGCGAGCTCTCCGAGTGGGAGGCCGCCGAGGATGCGCTGCGGAACGCCATCCAGGAGCACGGGATGGCGTACCAGCTGAACGAGGGCGACGGCGCGTTCTACGGGCCCAAGATCGACATCATCCTGCACGATGCGCTCGGCCGCAAGATCCAGTGCGCCACGATCCAGCTCGATTTCCAGCTGCCGCAGCGCTTCAAGCTGCGCTACGCGGGCTCCGACAGCGGCGAGTACCAGGCGCCCGTCATGATCCACCGTGCGATCCTGGGCAGTCTGGAGCGCATGATCGCCATTCTGATCGAGAGCTTCGGGAAGAAGCTGCCGTTCTGGCTCACGCCGCGGCAGATCGCCATTGTGCCGCTCTACGCGGAGGACTACGCGGATGCGCTCAGGGAGCGGCTGGCCAGCTTCGAGGTCAAGATCTACAACGACAGCGGCTGCACGCTCAACAAGAGCATCCGGAACGCCGAGATCGCCGGCTACCGCTTCGTCTGCGTGGTCGGCCAGAAGGAGCGCGAGCGCGGCGAGATCAACGTGCGCATAGGGAAGATCAACAAGAACATGCCGTTCGCGGACTTCCTCGAGCTTGTGAACACGATGGTCGACAAGAAGCAGGAGTACGAGGCGGTCTTTGACTTGTCCAACCTCAAGGTCTCTGATCAGTAAATTTTGGCTTTAGCCATCTTAAGTTTTAATATTAATCTGTGAGCAGTGTTGCTGTGAATGATATTTAATGATGCTGCGCGATAATGTGCTATACTACGACTTGGCAAAAATATCGGTGTTATACTTGCTCGAGTTCACAACCGTCATTTGGCGGTTCAAACGGCCGTTCTTTTCATGACTAAAGGAAGTTCTTGCGCGTGATCCTCCTCACTTCTGTGCAGGGCTTTTTGCAGTTATCATCCTCGCAGACGCAGACGCGCACGGTGTCGTTCTGCTTGAGCGGGTAGTTGTTGGCAAATATGATGCTCTCGAGCAGCCCGAGCTGTTTGTTCTGCGCCATGAGGCTCGGCACGGTCATCTTCCTGAAATAGGCGATCTTCACAATCAGCTTCTTCAGCTTGTAGACCATGAGGCGCTCGTCGAGCTCGCTGGTGTCTTTGTCGATGAAGAAGCCGGTGCGGCTCATGCGCGACGTCTCCAGCAGATTGTCCCAGCTCGGCTTCAGCACGCCCTGGAACTGGCCCGTGGTGTCTATCGGCCTGCCGTCCTTGCTTTCGAAGGCGAGCACGCCCCAGTAGTCCACCAGCTTGCCGGGCTGCCCGCCCTGGTAGACCGAGAGCCTGGTGGCGATCCCGGGCTCCACCGGAGCACCGAGCTTGCCTATGCTGCTGATGTTGTTGGCAATCGTGAGGAATATATTCTTGTCCGTCGCGATGTTCAGAATGTCGTCGTTGTACTCCAGCACGGTCGGCTCGGGCTTATCGGCCGTCTGCGGCGCGAGCGCCGAGGCTTGCTGCCTGTCGGACAGGGAGTGGAGCAGGCCCACCATCTTGCGGATGGCTGACGGCCTGTCGGACTTGGCCTCGCGTGCGCGAGCATTCTGCTCGCTGGTGGCCGTCTCTTCACTCCCGGCTGGGCCAGCGTACTCGCTCTGTGCCGCCTCGGACCTGCTGATTTCCTCCGCCAGCCGCTCTTTGATTCTGTCGAACAGCGCCTTCTGCTCCGCCAGCGATGCTGCGCCGTTCGGGCTCTCCATCTCCATGTCCAGCACGAGGTAGGACCCGGCCGCATCATCTGCGCCCAGGGCGCCGCGTAGCAGGGCGATAACGGCCACCGCTGATTCAAATGGGCTTAGTCGCATACTCGATTCTGGGCCCTGAAGCTCCTTTTAACGGCTGCAACAGGTGTATGAGAAGTGTTTCGCATCAGGCCTCGGCCGGGCATGCCGCGATTACTAAATAGCATGCAGGTGGCACAAAAAGAAAGCTGTGTATTAAATCAAGTTTATTATGAGATGTATCCGCTGATTTTGAAGGTCTTCTTCTTCATAGCGCTCTCCTTCGGGAACGAGAACTGGCCCTGGATGAAGGCGCCGCCGTTGGGGTTCTTCGTAGAGTCGGGCATGTTCTTGAGAATATCGAACAGGCCGCCGATCGCCGCGGAGTCCTCCTTGGTCGGCTGCGTGGACGGGTTGGACGCGCTCTTCTTGTCGCCGGCGACCGACACGCTGGCCGAGACCGCGCTGGTGGTGGAGGACGGCTTGGAGCTAGTCGCGATGGAAACTGAAATCGGCGCCATGATATCCTTCTTCTTGGACGACGTGCCCTCGTGCACAATGCTGACCGCCGCAGACGCGCTGCTCGTCGTGGAGTGCTTCGAGGACGCAGTCGTCGTTTTGGAGTGGGTGGTGGTCTCAGAATGCGTCGAGTGCACCGAAGATGTGGTCGTGTGTTTCTCCGTTGAAGTGGTGCTGTGTATCGAAAGGCTGCTGCTGTGCACCGAAGAGGTGGCCGTGTGCTTCTCAGTTGTGGTATGGCTCTTTGTTGAAGTAGCTCCGTATACTGACAGATTACGAGTGTCTATTGACGCAGCAGCACTATGCTTCTCCGTTGAAGTTGTAGTGCGCTTCTCAGTTGATGTATGCTTCTCAGTTGAAGTATGCTTCTCGGTTGAAGCGGTCGTGCGTTTCTCCGTAGAAGTCGTAGTATGCTTTTCGGATGCGGTGCTAGTGTGCTTTTCGGTAGATACGGTTGTGTGCTTATCCGCTGCTCCGCCCGTTATGGATCTGGCCGCGTGGCTGAAGATCGCGTCGAAAGCATCAGTGGACGCCTTTGACGAAACAGTAGCGGTGTGCGTGCTCGAGTGCGTAGTCGTATGTGTGCTCGAGTGCGTCGACAGTACTGAGCTGTGGACAGAAGTGTGAGCGGTCGTCGTAGCCTTTGCTGTATGCACGCTTACTGAGGAATGGACACTGGCGTTGAAGACCGATGAGAACATACTGTTCATAGGCCGCGCCGACGACGCGCTCTTCGCCACCGACGATGCGTGGACGGAGGAGGTCTTCGAATCGCCGCCGAATTTGGGTAGCTGTATCCTTATAAACGGGAAGCCCGAGGATGCGCTCGCGCTGGCCGGCGCGTCGGACATGATGGATTTCGCCGTGGTGCTGTGGGTCGTTGTGGAGTGCTGCCCGATCTTCTCGACGATCGTGACCTGCTTCACCTTGACGAGCATGCTGCGGGGCGCACCGTCGATGTTTACCTCGGTCCAGAACGCATCGTCCGGCGTCTTGGATGCGTCTGCCAGATTATTGGCCTGCGTTTTCTCGGGCTCACTCGGCTCCGAGCTGAGGATATCGGCCTGGAGTATCGCGTCCAGCTCGGTCAGGGCTTCGGCATTCAGCGTGTCTTTCTTTTCCTCCCCCGCGTGCTGCGCCGCTTCCGGCGCGCCGCCCTGCTTAGCCAGGGAGCTCTCGTCGGGCTTGCCGTCACTGTTCTTTAGGTCCGAGTTGGCGGGCGGCGCCACGAACGGATCGGCGCCGGGAGACAGCGTGTTCAGCATCGAGTTTCCGATGACGCCCTCAGGCAGCGGTATGAAGAGCTTGGCGCTTACCACCGATGTGATTAGCCAAAGGTGCATCATACTGATCCTCGTCGAGTGCTTTTTGTTATGTTTGAACATAAAACCGTTTCACATGGGCGACGCGTTCGCGCTGGAATGGGCGCTCGGTACTGGCATAATATCCGCGAAGGCGTCTTAGTTTCCTGCTATTTTGCAAATATGCTCCTACTGTGCAATTCAACTTCTTGCCAATATCAACACTTTCTACTCCATTTTTAATGAACAACAATACAGTAAAGAATATCAGCCATTTGCACCAGCCAACCTCATCCCAGCTTCCCATAGAAATGCCTTGTTATTATAAACAACCTCGCCGTTGCACTGCTGCAGTGCAATTCGGAAAATTCGTGTAAAAATTTTGGAGCGGCTAGCCGCAATGGAGACCGACGGCTGTTTTATACCGAACTTCACGCAGAAAGCGGTTGCCAGCGCGGTAGTGGCGAAGAACAGCAGGGTGTGCCTCGCGGAGGGCGCGGCCTACGTCTCTGTGAACAGCAAGCTGAATCGCTGGGACTTGGGGGCCATGGAGGTCACGGCCGTCTACGGCAGCGTGAACCAGCTCATCACGGCGTTCGCGGTGCTCGACAGACTGGTCGTCATCGGCTACAAGAACGGGCTGATCGAGATCGTATCGCCGGGAGAGACGAGCAGGGTCATCCGGCTGCACGGGCGCTCGGTGCTGTGCATCGCGGCGTGCGCCGACGGCTTCGTCTCCTCTTCCGCGGACGGCAGCGTCTGCATATACGACACGGTCCTCGAGCAGACCCGGATCTCGCTGGTCGGCAGCCCCGTTGCTGTGGAGCGCGTCGTCGTTAGCGGCACGCGCGTGCTCGCGGTCTGCGCCGACAAGTCGCTCAGGATCTGGAGCATGGACAGTGCGCACCTCGAGGACGTGCGCGTGTTCGAGGACTACGTGTTCGGCGTCGCGGCGCGCGGCCAGCAGGCCCTCGTTGTTCTGCGCTCCGGGCGCTCTTTCCTGGTGGAGCTTGCGGACGCCGTGCGCGAGGAGGGCCGCGAGCGGCAGCCGTTCGAGAACTTCGCCAAGATCCGCGGCATGGCGCAGCACGGCAGTAGGCTGGTCGTGCACATGCAGAAGAAGCTGATTGTGTACGCGATCACGAAGGAGAGCAGCCTGGGGCTCCTCGCCGAGGTGCGCGCCGACGCGAACGACGCAGCGACGGGCTTCGACTTCGAGGGCGACCGGATCGTCTTTCTTTCCAAGCAGAACAACCTGCTCACTGCGCTGATTCCCGAGATCGTTAGCAGTAAGGTGGCATTTGACCAGAAAGGCGCGAAGATGTCTGCCATCGCGCATGCAACGGACATCCTGGACATCCGGGTGTGCAACGATCTGGTGTACACGCTTTCCAAGGAGCGGCTGATAGTGTGGAAGAAGGTTGTCGAGGACAGGTACGAGGGCGTGGCGAAGCATCTGCGCACGGACGTATCGGACGCGCATTGCGAGCACTTCCTCGAGCCTGTAAGATGGATCGCGTTAGAGCGGGCCAACTGCCTCTGCCTGGTGGGCGAGCACGCGGTTGTGGGCGGCGACCGCGGCGTGTCCGTTGTTCTAGATGGCGAGATCATCCGGGAGCTCGAGACGCCCAAGGTTGTCTCTGTCTGCGCCTTCAACGACGTGTTCGCTGTGTGCATCGACACCGCCGTGTACTTCTACGACCTGGGGTTCAGTCTGCTGCACGAGCTCAGCCTCCCCGAGCCCGCCATCTACGCCAGCTTCTCGCCCTGCGGCCAGCTGTTCTGCGTCTCCACGCTCGACAACAAGATCAACGTCTTCAACTTCCCGGCGCTCGACCTCAAACTGAGCCTCTACGGCCACTCGCTGCCCGTGCGGTCCTTCGCGATTTCGCCGGACAGCAAAACGCTGGCCAGCTGCGGCGCCGACAAGCTCGTGAAGCTGTGGGGCCTCGAGTTCGGCGAGTGCAAGAAGAACATCATAGGCAACGCCCTGAACGTCGACTTCGTGCGGGAGATCGAGGGCGTTGGCAGCGCTGAGAAGCCCCTCTTCGCCTTTGCCGACCGCGCGGTGAAGTACTTCGACGGCCCCAAGAAGCTGCGCGAGTACAAAGCGTTCAGCCCCGGGCTTGTTGCCTTCGGCAGCAGCTTCCTGGTCGCCACGTCTGAGAAGGGCGTGCTGCTGTTCACGATGGACCGCTACGCTTACGCCCCGGGCGAGGAGTCCGAGGAAGAGGAGCCGCATCCGATGGAGAACGCGGTGGCGAGCACCACGCTCTACGACCAGTTCCTGGACCACCTCGAGCACTACGAGCTGGACGCTTCCGCGCAGGCCGCCGATGCGTTCTACGCGTTTCTTCTGCAGCTCGACCTTACCGAGCTCGCCTCCTTCCTGTATGTGCTGACCGAGTCGTCCGTGCACACGCTGCTGCGGCTGCTCGAGGCCTCGCTGGGCAAGAATGCCATCGTGAACTGCAGAATTCTGCTGATGCTCATCAACGGCCATCTCCACATCTGCCGCGGGTACGGCAACTTCGCCGCGCTGCGGGCCGAGCTGCTGGGGCGCATGCGGCCGCTGCGCGAGCTCTCCGGCGAGAACGAGTTCAGATTGCTGGTTGGCACCGAGAGGGACGGCGCAGAGCTGGACAAGAGAACGTGAGTTGCTTGAGGCGTGGGCGTCTTAGCATTCTCTACAGTAAATTTTATTGGAACCTTATCCTTTTTCATTAGTCTGTGTATAGCATTGTCTGTGTGTAGCGCCAGAATATGACTAAGATCTATCTTTATACCTACTTAATAGGAATGCGTACCTCTATTATGCATAGCTTAGTATCTCTAACTGTGCACAGAGTCATTCAAAGATGGCTACACACAGAGTAGTACTCAGCACCAAATCCAAACTCAATTCGTGTTTCTCCAGTTCGCAGCAGGCAACTCCACGTACTCTCCAATGAATTTATTTGTGTGTTCGTCATAGAACCTGGCTGCCTCGCCGTAGTATGCCGGGCGCATGGCCTGGTGGCTCTTGATGATGCTCACCAGGTCGTTGTGCGAAAAGGATTTGTACAAAATTTTGTCGACGCCTGTGTACTTGTGCTGCGCGGGATCATTTTTCTCGCTCTCGTCGACGGTCAGGATCACCACCGCGCCCGGCTGCGCGGCCCTGATCTCCTTGAGCACCTCGGCCACGCCTGGAACGGCGTTGCTGATCAGCACCATTTGGAATTGCGTGGTCGTAATCAGGAAGCGCAGCTCCCGCACGGACTCGGCTGACGCAGTCGTGATCCGGTTCTTCTTGAAGATCGAGATCGCGTACGTCGCGCAGTACGCGTTGTCCTCCGCGACGAGCGCCCGCAGTGCCTGCGCGTCGCGGCTCGTGCTGCGCGTGATGATGTATCTTTTGATCTGGTTCAGGTCCTCGATGATCACTTCGAAATACTTTGCTATGTGATTCATTGACGTGGAGACATACGTATGCATCAGGGGACTCGATCCAGCCTGTGCTTCTGGTGCCGCGCGCCGGCTGCGGCTGCTCGTCTCCGTCTGCGCGGGCTTGCGCGTAATGAGCGCGACGAGGTCGAGCCGGTCGCGCCGGAAGTTCTTGTGCGCGAACTCCCACGCGCCCGCGCCCCAGCGGCTCCGCATCTCCTCGCTGCTCTTCACCTTGTGGAAGCCGTACTTGTTCAGCTGCCGGATGAAGGAGCTGATGTTGCTGTGCTTGAAGTGCACGGCCAGCACCGCGCTGCTGAACTCCACCGGGTCGGCGATGATGAAGCTCGTCCCGTCCTCGCCCCAGAGGATGTGCTGCGCGTACTTCGGCTCCCCCAGTATCCCGTACAGCTTGACGATGAACTGCGGTAGATTCGACAGCGAGATCGTCATGCCGGCCCTCCATTTTTTTATTATAAAATGTAGAGAATTCTTCTGACTGTTCGGGATTATCAGAGCCGCGCATCTGTGTGATGCAGATCGTGATAGATCATCGATTCCACATCAGGCCCGCTTCTACGCGCCAGGTGCGCGCGTGGCTGCGCGCACGCGCCTTTCCACAGCGCGCAAATTTTTAATATCGCTACGTGATTTGGACATAGACATAAGGCCGATTTAATATTTAATTCTATTCCTCAATGCGCCAGACGACGTGAATTTTGCGGCGAATACATCATACAAGGTTTTTGGCTGGTCTAGAGAAGCGAATAACGGCCAGGGCCAGCCCGGGCGAAAAAGCGGCAGCTTGGCTGATAAAAAATTTATAGGGCGTGCTTCAGATAACCGCCTGACAGATCTGCTTACTCGAGGCTGAACTTCGCCAGGAAGCCGCGCTCCGAGCCCACGATGACGCAGCCGTCGAAATCCCGCGCGTATATTATAGGGTGCCGATCGGCCGCGAACTGGTCCATTTCGGCCGCGGCGGTGCAGAAGAGCAGCCCCTCCCTGCGCTCAACGATCTTGAGAAGGCGCTGCGAGACGGGCTTGTTGTGGATCCGCCGCGCCTCGACTGTGCCGTCGGCGGTGTGGTAGTAGTACCTAACGCGCAGCCTCTCCATCTTTGGCAGGTCATTTTCTGTAGTTAGCACCCGCATGCTCGAGCCGTCGGAGGAGTACAGGTAGTTGCCGCGGGGGAAGTACAGCAGCTGGCAGGCGCCGATCTGGTGGGCCACGTCCTTCATGGCAGAGAAGTCCAGCTCGCAGCTCAGATGGCGCCCGTTCCTGTCGAGCAGTACAATGATGTGCCTATCGCCCTGTTTGGCCAGAACCAAATCCACGATTAGGTATTTGAAGCGCATAGACTCGGTTTTCTGCTCGCCTCTGCAGACTGTAACGACAAAACCGTCGGTGTAGATAAGCACATCATCGAGGGTGCGGAACCTGATAATCTTCCTATCAGCCTCGAGCACGCGGTAATTGGATACGCCGCGGCCGCTGAGGCAGGAGTCGCGGTCGCTCGCCGTGCCCGCAAAAACTGGCGGATCAGTGGCGCCATTCGCAGTGCAGGAATAATCGAAGCTGGCGAACTCACCGTTGTGGAATACTGCGAGGCATTTGTAGTCTGCGCCCGAGCGCACAATGGAAAGCTGTATGATGGGCCCGCGCTGGAAGTCGACCCAGTTCACCAAGCTCAGGCTGCCATCGTAGACCGCCAAGAGCCCGGGCCCGCTCTGGAAATCGAAGATGTTGAGCGGCGCCATCGATTCCTTAAGCCCAATGAACGTGCAGGCGCCATCCGAGTCCACGGCGTTGATGTACGCGGCCGTGGGCGTGTATACAAGCGCGTCGTTCTCGAATCTCGAGCGCAGGTCAAGCTTGGCGCCCTGGTAGTAGCCGTCGGCCATGTTGGGTTCATCCGCCTTTGTAAACTGGCTGTAGAGCTCGCAGGGCGGGCCGTGCGGACTCGCGCCGCGCAGATGCTTGAACAGGGCCTTGGTGGAGCGGGTCCTCTTGCCCGCTTTCTTTGGCGCTTTGGCTGTTCTCTTGCTCTCTGCTTTGGCGTTCTTACGCCCTTTGCGTAGAGGCGGCGAATTCACTGCGGTATCCCGCTTCTCGACGCCCTCTTCTTGCTCTTTTGGTGTATCCTCATTTTTCGGCTTATGCGCCGCCTTCTTGGTGTTCTTACTGGCGGCACGCCCCATTGGCGGGGCTTTTTCTCGCCCATTTCATTTCTGCCCGATCCTGGCTGTCGACCTATAGGAATGAGCACGGGCCTGAGTGCGCCTCCACAGCGAGCGCCTTGGACGCGGCCCGGGCTCCGCGTCTGTACAAATTTGATGGCTGCTAGCAATCAGCTCCCACAAATGAAATGCCCCGATGTCCTATGCGTACAGGGCCGCGGAGGTGGCCGACCTGTGTGAGATGCTGGTGTTTGAGCAGCAGTACTTTGACGACACGCCGACGTTCTACAACGATCTCCTGACCCACCTGCTGAACGAGGACCTGTCTTTTGTCTGCGTGCGAGGCAGCCGCATCGTCGGCCTGGTGAAGGTTGAAGCCGACGCTGATACCTGCGCCGCGACGATCACAGTGCTGTGCGTGTCGCAGGCGCACCGCCGCAGAGGGATCGGGCGTACGCTGCTCGCACACGCCGTTGGGGCGGCATGGCAGCTGGAGCGTGTGAGGATCAGCGAAATCTCGCTCCACACCGCGCCCCATAACGCAGCTGCGATCGAGCTGTATAAGCGCGCTGGCTTCACCGTGCAGGAGCAGGTCCCGCGCTTCTTCTCGGACGAATCGCCTGCCCTGCGAATGGTGTGCAAAAGGGGTACTGATTCGCCGTCCATTGGTGCGTAGCATTACAACGAAAATTGGGTGGAAATGGCACACTGGACGAGTTTACTTGCTGTACCGCATTTATAACCAGCAGGAGCTTCAGCTAAATAGTCCCATGCACGTGATTAATGCATTCAGGTCTGCGTACGAATGAGCTGCGTGCTACAACTTTTAATTGGTATTCCTGCTGAAAAGGAGATCGCGGTTTAAACGCTCTCCTCGAACCTGGCGCATGATGGCGGCAGCTGCTGCGCTGTGCAGCATAGGGCTTGCGTACGCGTTTGAGATCTCCGCGATGAAGGCCGACATGAAACAGCTCGAGGATAATCTACTTGTCATCCTTGAAAACGACTTCCTCAGCAAGTTCGTGCCGCGTGAGCTGCGACCTGAGAATGTGCTCCAGGCGAATTCAAGGGCGAGCTTCCTTACGGCAGAAGAGGCGTGGAACCGGCAGGACTTCCCCGGGATGCAGGCGAACCCAAGGGAGATCGATCCGGAAATGGAAAAGCCGTACGATCAGGAAGACACCGACGGAGCGGATTCGGGCTTTGGAGAAAGTGATGAGGCAGACGGTCTGGAAGACACCAAAGCGTTGCCGGATTCTGGCTTCGTAGAAAGTGATGAGGCAGATGGCCTGGAAGACACCAAAGCGTTGCCGGATGTCATGAGGGAAGTGGCTGTCATTTATGACCACATGCGTAAGGATACGGAGTCATGCTCAGACAAGGATTTCCTCGCGTCTTTGAAAGGAGAGCTGCTAAAGCTCATAGGAATCCTGGGCAACTCGCCGCACGCGGATGTACTGTACAAAAATGGTAATGATTTTTTAGATGTGATCTTGGGCAGCATAGAGGTTGTGGGGCGGATCATGAAATCCCCGTCGGGCTGAGGCTCCGCTGTGTATCATTAAAACCATGCAAATAATTCTGCTGTGTGTAATTTTTGCTGTGTGTATTCGATTTTTCTAGTCGGCGTGCCTCTGTTTCTCCAGAGAGTTTTAAACGAGCACAGCTACTTTGACGACGTGTAAGCGCCCTCTCAAAAGTTTTCCCGTAGAATGGCACTGTTTACATAGGTCAATTGGATTTGATCGCTGCATGTCCGTCCGCGCAAGCAGCAACGGAGCGCATGGCAGCATTGGGAGGATGTGTCTGCAAAGTTTCTTGTTGTCCGCATATTTTCACAAGCACTAAGCCAGTTTTCTGCTCAGAATGAGACGGCCGCGCACTGAGAGCACGCGCAAACCCCTGGCCTTTCCCTGGCAAAACCTTGTTATTTTGCAAAAATGCAGACCCCCTATGGTGCTTGCGATGATAGAGAAATTCCTCAGCCTGGACTGCAAGTGCATGCAGATCCTATTCATCGTGCTGGGCATCTGCGTGGTGATCGGCCTCTTCAAGGCCATCTGCATGGTCAGATGCAAGTCCTCGAAGAAGAAAAGGGACGTGAAGAAGATCATCGAGAGGCGGATGGGCAATCAGAAGAAGCGTAATTAAATAGTTCACTGTGTCATATCATAGTTGGTTGGCAGCGCAAAAGCGCGCTGCACGCTTTTTATCGGGATTGGCGGCGCTGGTGGCGCGCATGCAAAAAATTTGGCTTCTGCTGGGGCATGGACACTGCCAGTGCGAGCGAGGTCGAGTATGCGCAGAAGTCTATTTCAGCGGGCGTGCGGCCGGACGGGCGTGCTCTGCACGAGTGCAGGCCATACTCGTACGAGCCGTACGACGTGCCGCTGGCCGATAGGTCGCTCGTGCTGCAGAGGGGACTGACCCGGATAGTGGTGAGCGCAACCATCAGAAGCAGCGCGCAGACGCTGGAGGAGCTGCGGATCGCACCATCGAGCAAGACACCGGAGGTGGAGCCGCGCCTGATAGACATAAGGTTCAGCAACGCTTGCGTGTCCAGCTCGGCGGAGGAGGTCGACCTCCTCAGGGCGCTCTTTGCCGAGGGCTGCCACTACGGATTCGTAGCGGATGCTCTGAGGGAGGCGCTCGTTCGTTTCAAAGTCGGGCTCTCGCTGGAGGTAAAGATCGTGCAGGACGACGGAAATCTGTACGATCTGGTGATCGCGGGGATACACGAGCTGTTCACCGCCATCAGCGTGCCCGACATTCACGACCTGGATACCTACGCCGTCGCGCGCCTCGACTTGCCCGTATGCCACACGTACTGCATAGTGAACGGCGCGGCAGTTGCGGATCCGTCCGCCCTCGAGACCGCGGCTTCCGCAGGGCGCGTGCGTGTCTTTCGCCGCGGCGACGCGGTGCTGGCTGTCCTGGCCATCGGCTCTGTAAGCACGGAGGATTTGCGAGTTGTCCAGCATGCATTGGTAGGACTTGACGCAGCTTCATAGGTCACTAGCAGTCAATTAAATCGGTAGTATCTAAGTTCACATTTGCATTGATATGCATATTAGGTTGGTTCAGCTGTAGCAGTAATCCATTTACTAAACCTTCGAGCTAACCAGTGTATAGCATACTGTGATCAACTAGTCCATGTTATTTTTTATTCCCGTTGGTCCAGTGGTTAGGATTTAAGACTCTCACTCTTAGGGCCCGGGTTCGATTCCCGGATGGGAAATTTTTGCCTTTTGCTGCTGCCGCGGCGCCCAGGGCCTGATCTGCGCGGTGGAAATGCAAAATACACAGCTCAAAAGAGCGCAATTCTACAACAATTTATTTTTCATGCATCTTCTTGCAGTCGGCGGCGGCGGACGGCTCGTCGCGCTGCTCGAGCAGCTCGCGCGCGTGCTTGACGAGAAAGTCGTGCATAAAGGCAACTGTGCGCGGGTCCTCGCTGTACTCGAGCCCGTACAGCCCGGCGTATACCTCGATGGCATAGCTGATGTCCTCGGGCGCCAGCAGCCCGCCGTGGTAGAGGAAGGACGGGCAGCCGTCGACGCCGTAGAATTCGTTCATGTTCTGCATCAGCTGTCTGCTCTTCTGCGCGCCCGCGGCGCGCTCGTCGCGCTCCCGCGTCGCCCCGCCGGCAGCTACGCCGATTTTTATTCTCATTTGTGGATTGGCAGAAAGCAGAGTTTTAGTGCGCCCGAGCAGCTGCATGATGTAGCCGTTGTACTCGTGGCGCGACACGCCCGAGTCCTCGAGGAAGCCGGCCGCCTCCTCGCAGGACCACCGGCCGCAGCACTGCTCGACGAGAGCCTCTTCTATTTCGGGCTTCGGCATGACCGTCAGTGGGGTCCAAAATTAGGCGCACGAACGCGTTAAGCCTATTGGCGGGAACCGCGGGGAGCGCAGCGCGCGGGTGCAGCGGCTGAAGAATCTGACGATGATGTAAATAAAGTATGAGAATAGGCATGCGTATAATAAAAGAGGCTAGCCTTACCTGATAGCTTTGCACACTGCCTCCCCAGGCGTGGATACAATACACAAGCAGCTACACCTCCAAAGCCTATCACAAACAGATTTAATTTTCTCAAGCATACAGATAGTGGCAATAGCGGCCCGGACTCTACAGTCTTTCATAGCTGAAGTTGTCGGCGATCCAGACATCGTCTCTGTTCTTGGCAAAGTCCATCACGCCGCTGTAGTGCGCATCCGCCCGTCTGATCTGGCCGTCCGCCTCTCCCGCCGTCGTAACAGTGAACTCAAACCTGCACTTCACCAGCTTCCTGAAGTTCTTGATGAATACCCTGTCGACCTGGACCCTGCGCAGGTCGCTCAGCTGCACATGCGCGTTATTTAGGCTGTTTCTTGCGATGGCCTCGTTGCGCAGCCTTCTGAGGGTGCTGGATACCTCCTCAGAAACTGCGCCTGAAACTTTGAATGCGAACGCATCCTCCATGATTGCCGGGAGCAGCGCATTCTCGATGTGACTTAGCACGGCGTAGTCACTGAACACTCTCCCGATGCATGAAGCATGCAGAAGACTGGAGAGCTGGCGCGGCACGCATTTCTGGATGAGCGCCTGCGCTCTGGTGAGTAGTGATCGAAGGCTCTGCTCGTGCACAGCTGGCTTACCGAGTGTGTCATTCCCAGGCCCATGGCTTTGTGTGCTGCCCCACACGCCGCCGTAGTACTGTGGAATGCTCAGGCTCTTCTTCAGATAGCTGTCGACTGCATTGGGGTTGAAGCTGGGCCAGTCATCGACGCTCCTTGCCCCGCTCGTGAGCGAGTCGCATGCCGCGGCGGTACGTGCTGCGAGGCCAGTGATCGCAGACGAAACGGGCTTGAGCGGCGCCAGCGCTGCGTCTAATTGAGCTTTCAGCGCATGCGTGCTCTTCTGCAGGGCATCATTGCGGTGGTACTCCTCGTGGAGGTTCTTCCAGAACTCTCGCGCGCACTCCTCGATCTTCGTGGTAACCGGCTGCATCGGGGGCGGCGGTTGGCGTATTTTGAGGTTTTTTGGTAGTGGAACGGATTCACTCGCAGGATTAAAAACAAGCACGTAATGACACAGCAATCCTACCGCATTAATAATACAGCATGGCATACATTTTATAGCGGCATTTAAAATTTATTCTTTAGGAGCTCGCCGACCAGCTTTTCCCGCTCCATTTCTAGCTCGATTTTTACAGTTCTCATTTCTGCGCACATGTCGCGGTACGCCTCCATCTTGAGGGCGATCTTCCTGACGAGCGCCTCGGTGCCGACCCTCTGGAGCCGCGCCAGCTTCGCGCGCTCGAGCAGCACGATGCTCTGCGCCTTGCGCGCCGCCAGGCCGATGAGCACGTCCATGACCTTGGGCTCGTCGATGTACTTGATCGCCGCCTTGGCCAGCTCGGCCGAGATCGCGGGGTGCACCATGTAGGAGATGTACGCGATGAGCGTTGTGATCTGGTTGGGCACCGTGCCTAAGCAGATGGCAGGGAAGCAGGCGCACTCGTCGAGCAGCGACATCTTGAGGAAGTGGAAGATGCACTGCGTGGTGGACTTGCCCAGCACCTGCGCCACCTGCTTCCAGTCGTCGCCGTGCCGCTCGATGCTCTTCAGCAGCAGGTAGTCGTCCCGCTTGGTCCACAGGTTGTCCAGCAGTCTGGGCGTGATCTCGTGGAAGTTGCGGGCGGTGAGCTGCGGCGGGAAGCGCTGCGCAGCGTAGCAGGCCGCGCACAGGAAGATCAGGTCGGTGGTGAAGTGCGTCGCCCTGGCGCCGCACGCACAGCGGGCATTCTCCAGCTGCTCGCGCGACACGTAGAGCCGCGTGACCTTGCCTTTGAAGTTGTGCTCGTGCCTGCCTGCGCCGCGGTCGCCGGGCCGGCGCACCAGCAGCGGGCTGCTGAAGTCGGAGCCGTCGCCGTCGGTGCCCGTCTCGTGGGCGGGCGCGTCGTACGCCGCAGGCGCGGCCGCCGCCTCGCGCAGCTGCAGTATGTCGGCCTCGAGCGCCGCCTCGAAGTTGATGAGCTGGCTGTCCTCCAGGAAGTCGAACACCCGGAGCACGAAGGCGAACGGCCCCAGCGCCCGGCACATGCCCAGCGATACGCTCCCCTCGGCCTGTGCGTACATCTCTATGATGGCGTTCCGGATCTGCAGATAGCCCTCCTGCGGAAACAGCAGCTTTTCGTAGGGCGACGCAGCCGCGGCGTCGAACCAGCGCGGCACGCAGCGGAACGGCCGGAACCCCGGGTGGCGCTGCACCAGGTTGGGCGGCACGTGCGCCTGGTCGCGGGGCGGGTGCGCGCTCGGTCGCTGGTAGCCGATAGTCTGCTCGATGAGCGAGCTTTCAGCGATCGGGAAAATGTTCAACATGGGGGCTAAAAGTGGGCGGTCCTGAAGGGCGCTCTCCGGCGCTGCTGGTGGTGCGGAGCATGGCCGCACCGTGGAAGTCCGACGGGCCGGCGCTTTTTGAGAGGCTAAACAAAGCGGCTCCGGCCCGGCTGCGCCTAAAATTTTATTTTGTTGCGTGTGTATCGACTAGCCTGCAGGGCGCTTAGCCGGTGCGAGCGGGCTGCGCATGCAGATGCACAGGTAGCTGCATTTAAAATCATCTCATTGATGCTTTGGAGCAGCAAGAATGCATGTCAACGCGTATTATAGTCGCTTGCCGGAATGTCTGCGATTAGAGAAAACATCTTCGCAACTACGATCCACTTTTATACGGGCTAAGCGCTGTTGTAAAGTCAGAACGACCAGATTTCATCTAGTATGTGGAACGGATATGCAGAACGTGCAATGTTTCTTGGGCGAGAGCCCACGCGCTGCCAGAAATGCATTGGCTAAAGTGTGGGATGGGCTAGAGATGCAAGTGGTGCTACGTACAAGCTACTCCAGAGCCGTAAACCCGTGCAGCGCCCGGTCTGTCCGTTGCAGCGGCTGCAAAGCGCCGGTCCGCTCTGTCCTAAAAATTTTGAAAAATTTTGCCTGCGCTGCGGACCCCAATGACGGATCTGGCCGGAACGAAGACTACTGAGATTACTGTCAACACCAGAAAGCTCATTCGCAACTGCAAGTCCAACAAGAAGGCCTCTGGCGCCGTCAAGGAGCTCAAGAAGTTCATCAAGAAGCAGTGGAAGACCGACCTGCCCGTGTACGTCGACGAGAGCCTCAACAAGAAGATCTGGACGCGCGGCAACTGCGGCACCGTCGGCCGCATCCGCATCAGGGTCGAGCGCGGCGCCTGCATCGTCAACCCCGAGAACAAGTGCATCAGACTTTCTTTGGTCGATGTCAGCTCGTTCAAGAAACTGAATGACTGTGTCGTTGATGAATAAACTAAATTATGCGCAGGCTTGGTGGTATAATACTGTACTATAATATATTGTTGAATGCTGAGCTTGGTAGATTTGTTGTTTGGGGTTAGCTGTACAGGCATACGATGTTTGTCGCTGCGCTTATTCACGCGGCATTCATCTACTGTGCAGTGGAACTGTTCTACTGCCATTGCTTTTGTTCTGCAGCGCTTTGTGGGACATAGAACTGTGTTTCAAATTTCGCCAAATTCTGTGTTTCCAGATTCAGTCAGCGAATAGAGAGGGCGCCAGCCTGTTCGGCGCAACTGACCTATAAGTATTCGAGAAATGGGCCACATCGAATACGTACTGTCATGCTATTGGTCCGTTTGGCGATAGGGCCGGAGAACGCAGCGCGCCCATGACTTCTGAGCAGGCGGACTACGCTGTGCTTTTCGAGGCGCTCAAAAAGAAGAAGGTGTGGCGGAAGAACAGGCTCCTCAGCATCCCCGCGCTGCAGGCGAACCCGCTCGCCGCGGTCATAGTCGGCAAGTACACGCAGCGTGCGCGCGTCGACATGGAGCGGCTGCTGGGTGATCTGCTTGACTTCCTGACGAGCAAGCGGCTGGAGGACAAGCTCAAGTTCGTGTTCGAGTGCTACGACATCAACGGCGACGGCTACATCTCGAACAAGGACCTGTACGACTTGCTTACGCTCATTAACCGCGGCATTCTGCCCAACGAGGCGGTGCAGAACATCGTGGACAAGACGTTCGCGGCGGTTGGCGAGTATGCGCTGCGGATCAACTACCACGACTTCAAGGTGCTGCTGCTCGCGTCGAGCGACAACCTCATCGAGATGTTCAACTGCACAGAGTGAGCCTGTGCGTTGGAGCGCTGGCATTGTGCGTATAAATAAATGAGCTAGAGTTAATTTACATAGATCGGTGCATGGCTATGTATTGAGCTTTGCAAGCTTCCTTTATAGCGTAGCAGGTCCTTCTATACCTGCGCAAATAGTCTGTACAGATGATTTATTTACTCGGGCATCACTGCTCGTGCACCAGACGCGTCGCCAGCTTGATCAGCAGCACGCGCTTCTGCTTCGCGTCGTGTATCAGGTACACCTTGAACTTCTCGCCCGCCTCGCCAAGCGGCATGTCGATGGCATAGAGCTTCGAGGCGCGCAGATCGACGCACTCGCGCAGCAGCTCGTCAAACAGAGCCATCGTCTCGTCCACGTCGCCGCAGTTCTTGTACTTGGTGAAGAAGACGAAGGACACGTCGTCCTTGATTGCGGCGTAGGTCGTCGTGGCGAACGCGTCGAGCGGCTCGGCCGAGAAGTCGTAGTCGTCGAAGGCCTCCTCGAGCGCGGTGATGAAGAAGCGGAGCGGCTTGCTGATCCGCCTGTGCGCCTTCTGCATGCGCGTGGGCTTGCAGGAGTACGCCTCGATCTCTATGCCTGCGCTGTCGTCTATCGCGTCCAGCTGCGACATGAGCGCGTTGGCTTTCAAAATGTGTGGCATATTAATGTATTTCATGGGCTGTTTATCCTCGCAATAATTTGAGTCGGACGGGGCGCACCCAGCCCGCCGCGGTTCTGATCCAATAGGCATTAAGGAGGCTCAGCCCCGCGCCGCATGCGGATTGGCTGTTTAGGCACCGCACAGGATGTTCCATGATTGATGAGTCACGCTTTGATCAAATTTATCATTGCTGCATGCTTTGGAGCGTGGCAACAAAGAGCGCTGAGGATGTGGGTTATTGCCGCTCCATTGACAACAATAACAGAGAGCACATGGCGAGAAACTGCCACACACAAGCACAGGCCTGCGCAGTAGCCCAAGGCCTAGGCAGGAAGACCATATTTTGAGTACTGAAACAGCAAGCAAATTTAATGGCTGAAATTCGGCCGATGCACTGCATACAAACGCTGTAGACCCACTCAATGACTGTGGACACTCTGCCCCTCCGGTATCAGTAGTGCACAGACTTTTCGTTGAGGCCGTAGAAGCTCTTCCTGATCTTCTCGAACTCAGAGCGCAGCTCGCGCACCGTCTGCTCGTTGGTCTGCGAGGCGAAGACGCGCTCCATCTTTCCCATGATGCGTTCGACCGTTTCGGTGACTTCCTTGCGCTTGAAGCTGTTCTGCATCACCTTGGCCAGGACCTTCGAGAGCTCTACACTCATCTCGCCCATTGCGGCTCGCGCGCCAATAAAATTTATGCGGGAAGGGCCGGGCCTGGAATAGATGGAAGACCAGGGCACACCAAACAAGACATCATAAAGCATAAAGGCTCTGTTCGAACTATTTATTTTTTCAAGCCTTCCAGTTTGGCCTTGACCTCCTGCGGCGACCGCTTGGTCAGGTACAGGAAGTTCAGCTTCTTGGCGATCTCCGCGTATTTGTCCTTGTGCTTGCCGAGCAGCACGCCGAACTTCTGCAGGCTCTTGAGCTCGGCCTCGTTCCAGCTCGCCTTGGTCGACGGCGCCTTCTTGATGCGCGGGTCGCACTTGTAGGCGAGCTTGACGAGCGTGTCGATGCGCCGCGCGTCCGCGTGCTTGCGCTTCGTGATGGCGTCCTTGTTCTTGTCCGCGTAGTAGCGGCGCGCCGAGCCGTTCTGCCCGAAGACCTCCGCGGGGTCGTCGAAGACGCGCGTCGACTTGAAGTTGAACCAGAACTTGTAGAACGCGTCGACGCCGTCGCCCAGCCGCGGCACCGGCTGCTGCTCGCTGAAGCTGCCGTTGCGCTCGAAGACCGGCGCGAACTCGCGCAGGAACTCGTCCACGGAGTACTCGCGCTCCGCGGGGATGCTCTCGTCGAGGAAGACCGAGTCGTAGAGCTTGCGGTACTTCGGGTTGGAGAAGATCGTCAGCGCCTGCTTGACGAGCAGGAACGCGCTCTCCCTGTCGCGGTTGCGCTGCGGGTGGTAGAGGACCAGCTTCTTCTTGTAGACGTGCTTGAGGACGTCGCTCGGGATCGGCTCGTAGCGCAGCGCGTCGAGGTCGAACGCCTCGTAGAGATCGATCTTCGTCCAGTCGCGCAGCTCTTCCTCCGTGTATTTGTTGTACAGATTCCTCTCCTGGATAAAGACCCGGCAGCGCGTGCGGTCTGCGTCTGTCAGATCGTTTATCGTTATTATTTCGAAGGACATCTGGGCGCCAAACGGCACGAAAAATTTGTAGCGTGGGAGCTGTGCCAGCGTGCGGCGGTAGAGCAGCGGATGCGCTCATAATCGTATCCGTTGTTCGCATCGTGAGATTGTTAGTAGCCTACCGGTCAATTTTAATATCTAAAGCTATGTTCTGCCAGTTTAAACAATTTGCGTTCCAGGCACTGCCATTGTATAGTCGTATAACTAGCACCGCTTATTTAAAAGACGAAGAAATTTACCCGATGGCCGCGGATCCCTGGAGCCTGAAGCACAGGCCGACGCGGTTCAGCGAGCTGGTGTTCTCGAACGACGTCCACATCAAGTCCCTCCAGTGGCTGCGCGGGCGGAAGGCGGGGATCCTGCACATCACCGGCGGCGCGGGCGGCGGCAAGACGGTGCTCGTGCACGCGATCGCCCGCGCGCTGCGCTACAACGTGGTGGAGGCCACGCCCGAGGCCCTCGAGCGGCTGGCCAGGGGCGGCGCGGAGCCCGTCTGCGGGCTGAACGGCCTGCGCAACCTGCTGCTGGTCGACGAGGCGGTCGTCCTCGCCGGGTCCGTCGGGTTTGCGATCGGCGTGGCGCAGCGCGCGGCGCAGAGGATGCCGGTGATCGTCACCTCCACCGCGCTGCGCCTCAAGGACGTGTGCACGCTCACTGTGGGGCGGATGCAGCTCGACAATGTCGTGCAGGCGATGGGCCGCATCTACGAGCTCGCGCAGTGCCCTGTGCGGATGAGCAGCATTGCGCTGCTGAAGCTGGCCGAGCAGCGCGACTACGACATGCGCTCGGTGATCAACCATGCGCAGCTCTACGCCGAGGGCAGGCTGTGCGCTGCGCGGTCCCTGGGCGCCGCGGCCGCGAGCGTGCCGAGCATTTTCGTGTCCAGCGCGAAGATCCTTGCCAAGCGCATAGTCCCCGCCGAGATGGAGGCGTTGTACGATAGCAAACTGCTGGATATCTGCCTCAGCTCGCTGCAGGCAGAGTGCAAGGATCTGAAGTTTCTCGCGCGGGCGATGGTGGAGGCCTCCGCCGCCGCGCGCCTGCCCGACGGCTTCGAATTTGTCGAGCTCGACTGTGTGAACCGCTACAACGGCCAGTTTGTGTACCAAAAGGAGGCGATGTCGGGCTGCCCCAGCTGCGAAAGGCCCCTTGCTGAGTACCAGGGGCACACGGATCTCAAGCACTTCATTGCGCGCATCGAGAGGAGCTGTGGGAGCCCGCAGGCGCAGCGCCATCTGCAGACTATACTGCGCGGATGCGACAGGGCGCTGCTGAGCAAAGAGGAGCTCAAAATAGTGGACTGCGAGGACTTCGAGGCGCAGTATGCGAAGGTGTTCAAATACAAGTACCATCCCGGTAGCTCCAACGCTGTCAAGCGTGATGTGAGTATAAAAGAGATACTTGATCAGTAGCTATTCATAATTGTACGCGTGTAGTTGCGCTTATCGGCTGTATATTTTGTCACGTTAAATTGATTCAGAGATCTTTGAACGGTTGCTTTGCCAATAAAATGTTGCACTGATAACTTTTAACTGATAGTAAAAGCTACTAACACAACCAACATCAGAATAAAAATCAATTAATCACTTTTACTTACGTTCAAACTATTTATTCTCTATAAAGCTGGCGTAGCTGTCAAAGACCTGGACCTCGTTCTTCTTGAAATACAGAATCTTCTCGAAGCGGTTCAGCATCTCGAGGTTGTGGATGATGATGAGCACCGTCGCGTCCTTCGCACAGCTGAAAATGTGGTCCACGAGCTCGGCCTCCGCGACCTTGTCGAGGTTCGACGACGGCTCGTCAAGCACGATGATCGGCGCGCCCTTGATGATCGCCCGCATGAAGTTGATGCGCTGCTTCTGCCCGCCGCTGAGGTACTTGCCGTTCTCGCCCGCCTGCGTCTGGTAGCCGTTGGGCAGGTTCTTGAAAAAGCTGTGGAAGCCGTACTCCTCGCAGAGGCGGTAGATCTCCTGCTCGTCGTACTTGGTCTGCGCGTAGGCGAGGTTGTAGAGAATCGTGTTGTTCAGAATGTGGTGGTCCTGCGGCACGTACGCAACCTGGTTGCGCACCGACGCGTCCGTGTACTTGCGGATGTCGACACCGTCGATGTAGATCCCGTGGCGGCCCTCGTGGAAGCGGCAGAGCGTCTTCAGGAACGTGGACTTGCCCGCGCCGTTGAAGCCCGTGATCGCGACCTTCTCGCCCTTGTTGATGCGGAAGGAGAGATCGGTGTTCACGAGCGAGTCGCCGGCGTACAGATCGGCGGACTCGAGCACGATGGAGTCCTTGAACTCCGAGAGCGGGATGCAGCCGTCCTCCTGCTTGACCTTGTTGTCGAACCGCGGCTGCACCTCTATGGACTTCTGGTAGATGTCGAAGATGTAGTTGCGCAGAGTGATGAACGTGCTCTTGAACGACATGAACACGCTGTTGTAGTAGAGCACATTCTTCGGGTCCATCCCGAGGTCGTAGCCGCGAATAAACAGGAAAATAATCACGAAGTGCGGAATCATCAGCAGCAGCTTCTGGACGAAGCTGAACGCATGCTTGCTGCGGTGGTAGGTCTTGGCGATCCGGTCAAACTTGTTGAACGAGCGGTCGTAGTTCTCCACCTCGCGGTCCTCGCGGTTGAACGCCTGCACCACGTCGAAGTTGAGCAGAATGTCGGTCAGAAAAAGGAGCGTGTTCCGGTATGTGGCGTAGACAAGCGACTCCGAGCGGCGGACGTAGTGCGTGAGGAAGAACGCGCAGAGCATAGCGAAGAAAATCCCGAGGAAGAAGTACGCGGCCACGTGCGGATAGAAGAGCGTCGCGAGCGTGTACGAGTAGCCGACGATGTAGAGCGTGGCCGAGGGGATCTCGATGAACGCGAGCAGCGCGAGATCAGTCATCGAGTACGACGAGCGCGTGATGGTGTCCTGCACCTTGCCGGTGCCCGTCTTGTGGAACTCGTTGTTCTCCGTGACGGTGACCTCCTTCGTGGCGTCGCAGAGCGACTTGCGGAGAATCCGGATGCCGATCCGGCTCTTCAGAAAATCCTGCAGCGAGGAAAACATGTAGTGGCAGATGACGAGCAGAATCACCTGCGTCATCAGCATCCTCTGCTGCTCCTTGTCCAGCGTGCCCTTCGCTATCGAGTCGAACAGCGACGACGAGGCCCGCTTCAGCAGGATGTTCAGCACGACATTCCAGATCATCACAGCGATGGCACAGGCCAGCAGCGCAGCGAGCTTCTTGCTCGATAACGCGCAGTCCTTCAAATAGCGCGGCAGCGTGGCACCCGATCGCACGTATTTCATCCCAATAGGGGCAAATTTTTCCGCGGATTATAGCAAACAGTTGCGGCGGCACGCGGGCGCGGCCGGCAACGCCCGCGGACCGGCCCGGGCTCGCCGGCCAATCGCACAAACAAACAAGCGCGGCGGCGTTTTTTTAATATCACAGCTTATCACGGCTTGCTGTGTGATATCAGCTGGTGATCGGGAGATGAGTGGGATGCTCAAGCAGTATGCGCAGCATAGGCAGTGCCTGTCCCAGCTCTACTGCGTTTATTAGTGGGCTGCTGCTCAATACATGCGCGGCGAAGCGCGAAGGGGTGGCGCGTACATCAAGCGAGGGGGTCTGTGGCTGCATGGCGTGGGAGGCAAGGGGCGCAACTGTACCAGCAGTGCAGCGTAAATCGCATGTATACGCCGAGCCTGCGGCCTGCCACAAGACAAGAGTTGATCGCCGCAGCAGATTTTGTGTTAAACTAGCGCGCGATCAAATCGGCCATTGCATACCCCGCGGCATCAATCCCAAGCAGATCGTCGTAGCCATCAACACGATATTGAGATAATAATTGCAATAGATGGCGACGAAATGAATTACACGCAGCACAGGCCCGACATGCTGAGCCTAACGAACTTGCTGTGCTCTATAGCGGCTGCAGCGGTAGAGCCCGCAAATGCCTCACGCGAAAGCACGGAGACCGAACAGCCGACACTCAGCAGCACAGGAACCTGCGGCAAGACTAAATACGAAGGAGTGCACGTAGACAGCAAAAACATTATTTACTTCAGCAAAGATGGGCGCGGTAAGCAGCCGCGTAGAGCCAGCTCGCCGCGCGCGCACTGCCCTGAAATAAGCCAGCCGTGCTACAAGATCGCAGTGGATCCCACAGGTACCCCCGCGAGCTATTTTACAAATCTAGCGGAGGCTGTCTACGAGAGCATGATGGCGGATTGCGGCAGCTGGTCCGCGGACATGCTGGACGGTGTGTACCTGTGCGACGATCCGAGCTTCTGTCATTGGATTACCGTCGTGTGCAGTGTGATGGCAAAGCGCGGCTTTGACCCGCTTCTGGCCTCTGGGCGCCATTCGTATAGTCTAAAGATGCCGAGCGGTGAGACTGTGCTATTGTCGAGAAGCCGCGCTGAGTACGCCGATATGATACGTGAGTTCGCGCGCGACGCAGGCTGCAGACAGCGCCTCAGGGCATCCATGGAGGCTGGTGCGTACTACAGCGCGCTTGGCCATGATGCGCAAAAGTGCTTCAGGTACCTTCTGTTTTTCAGAGGCATGCGCGCTCTGAACAGGCGGCTGGCTTGTGAGGGGGCGAAAGAGGGACTATCCCATGCAGACAGCAGGTGCCTCATAAGCAGGAATATCCTGCTCATCCTCTTCGACAGCATTGTAAAATTCGGCACGAAACTCAGGGTCGTGCGCGACAGCCTGATCTACAGCCTGGTACTGTGCCAGCCGATCAAAATCCGTTTGGACGGCGGCTGGTGGAGCACGAGCCTGTCGCTCGCGCTGGATTTCTACAGCGATAGCGCATCGATATCCAGGAAACGCGGTCCCAGCAAGGATTCCCTGCTAGACAGGGTATGTTCCATAGTTTCGAGTAGCGTGCCGTACCAAATACACCATGAAATCACCGCGCTGCGCCTCACCACGAGGCGTGCTGGCAGTCGCGAGCAGAGAACCGTGGCAGTTTACAATGACGGGGACTCCGAGCAGCTTGAGCTATCCCTTGAGGGCCGATGGAGACAGAATCTTAGCAGACCGCGCGCCGGCTCGCCAGGGGGTCTTGTGGTAGTTGCATCCATCCCTGCATTCAACTTCTAGTTAAATTAAGGTAGCGCGTTACTTAAGAATTGATCCAGCTTGCCACTAAGGCAATGTTAAATACGAACTTCAAAATGAGTCTGCGAAGGATCTGGGACAGTTGGACGCCCGAGTGCATTTCTTTTTCTGTCGCCGTATCTCATTAGAAAAAAGGCTGCCCGTGGATGTTTGCTCCAAATTTTAGTCGCTTTCAGGCTAAATTTACAATGTCAAAACACTAGTCCGAAGCCCTATGCTGACCGGAGTTAATGTTTTGCTGATAATGGTGTGTCGCGATTATGGTGCAGCTGCTGCCAATGCACCTGAACTTGCTCGAAACGATTATGCCAATTTCGCCAAAGTGGGAGTAGCGGGCCACACTCTTCTCGAGGACCAAGTGCTCGACTCCCTCTACAGACGCTGCTCGGAGTACGACTGCCCAGAGATCAAGCGCGCTGTTCTCGATGCCCAACTGCCAAACATCAATTTTGAAGACAAAGCGCGCTACGTGGTGCTCTCAGCGCAGAGAAAAGATCGCCAGCCTGAGGCTTTTGAGCGGTTGCTCGCAGTATTCGGTCATACCGGTTGTCTATTGCTGCGCAGGCTGTTCAGCGATCATTCTGTCGAGAGCCTCGCCGAGATATCCGAAGCAGGTAATGACACCGAAACGTGCCGAGAGTTTCGCCGTGTAGCGATGCGTAGTCGCTGCGCACTGAAAGGTACCTATCGAATGTTGGAGGAAAGGATGGTGGATGAGAGCACAAGGGGCCTGCTGCAACTAGCAGAGGTTGGTAGCGGGCAAGATCTTGCAATTCACACAATCAAGGCGATGCACAGCTCAAACAAATTAACGCTAAGCTCTGCATTCATGGAGATAGTGGAATCATGGCCTGTTAATCCCGGCAGGCTGCTGCCCGTTGTCATTGAGTTTCTGCAGATCGTGTTGGGACTGTATTTTCGGCGCGCCGACGGACAAGCAGAACTGCGAGACTCGATTGTCGGGCATGTGTACGCAACTTGCGATACCGAGCGCGAGTGCTTCGAGCTTCTCCGCGGATTCCCCAATCAGCAAGTCCTCTCTCGCACAATGCAAAAGTGCGTATTTAAACGACTGAACAGCGATGTCAGCCAGAGCTTCGTGCGCAAATACCTCGCGCATATGCGGAAGCATCTGTTAAAGCCTAACGAGGGGATCTACTACTTCTTCCAAACCTTGCTGCCACCGGTAGCTGAGTTTCACGCTTCAAAAATCAACTGGAATAGCGATCCGCAGCTGTTCAACTTGATATCGCCAAACTGGCTGCACAAGATGTTCGCGGGGCTGTGCAGTGGTGCTCCAAAGGGTTGTGATGCGGTCGTGCTCACGCGCCGATACATGGACATGCTGGATTACGCGGTATTCGTCCGTATTCTGATACAGTTAAATACAAAGCAGTGCAAGATACTCGCAGATTTCATGCTAAAGAACCAGAGGCCCTGCGCAAGAGAGGCATACCGGAACAGTTGCGTTCGGGATCACAAATGCAAAGAACTAACCCGTCGTTACAGAAAAGTACTGAAGGTGCTTGATGATATATTCGCGCATATTGCGGCAGATCATCCTACGCCCAATGAAAGGAGTCAAGAGATGAGCAGTGCCGATGTGCTTCGGCTGTAAAGCTGTGGAAACTAGCAGAGCAGATCCTGGGACAAATCGCTGTATTGCATGGTCTCAGGACTGCGCGGGTACGTCTGTTTGCATCTGGGCTTTAGATATTTTATCAGAAACGGCAGGTGGAATGCAATTCGATCAGCACGACGGCACAACGCTGGCAGTCCAAGCTTCCTGGTCCCGGCGCGCATCTTCTATCAGCTCGGATCTGAAGTGGAGCACGGCTGGACAGAGGCGCTCAGATCTCCGCGTGGCGCAGATGCTAAGCTGGATGGGCGCAACGTCCCAGCTCATATAGCACCGGTATCATCTGTGGGTATCATAAATTTTGCGCGCCGAACCAGGTTTAAACATCCAGGAAAGTAAATTTACTTTTAGACGGCCGGGTTCCCGGTGTTTGGACTACTAGCGCTGAAAGACTTGAGCACCGCATTGAGCTTGTGTATGACCGCTGCCCTGTACTTCAGATCCATCAGTGAAATATCGAAGCACTTGGAAACAGACAAGGCCTGCTTCTTCATTTCCGAGCGCCACTCATCGATTTTAAACATGTTCCTGTTACGCACAGCAGCCGAAATCTCATGACGATACCTAATATCGTGGTACGAAGTCAGCAAATCAGCAAAGCGCTGAGCAAATTTAACATGCATGCTGCAGCAACGCATCATGAGAACTGAATTGCGATCATCCTTGATCGGCTCTCTGGACCCTTTGGCAAGATTAAAAGCTCCCAAAAGCCTCTCGAGCAGCCCCTGCAAGTCATCGATAATATCAGCGAACAACCTCATAGATATGACGACAGTGCCGTGGTCTTCTACGTGGGCCACGCAGTCATAAGACTTTTCGGCCTCGCGCAAAACTGAAGTGCCTTCAGGATACAAGACTTCAGCGACGGTCTTGTTATAGTGCTTGGCCTTGCCCAGCGCCTGACCATATGTAGCTATATCCTGGTAAAACAAATTCTCATGTCCAGCCCGTAATTGCGAATATGCACCCTCGATTTTGGCGTATATTTTCTCTCTCACGGATTTCTTAATGGCTTCGATGTGGCTGTAAGCCGCCATGTACTTCTCGTGCAGCAGCATGAGAAACTTGTGGCACCATACAGTCTCGTTTGCGGCGCCAGTATTACTGGCAGAGCCGCCAAGAGGATGAACAGCCCGTTCCAGCTCTCTGATAGCGCTGGCATAATCCGCCTGGTATGCTGTGGGCACAGACTTCAGAACACACTCTATCGGATCCTCCTGTCTGCCTGCAGAGCACAAGCGCGGAAACACGTTTAGCAACGAGAACATGGGTGAATCGGAAGAAAAATTTGAAGCGCTAAAAGGGGCTGACTGGCTGTGATTGGAAGCGGATAGCTTTGCCCGCTGCTCTGCCTCGAAAAGTAGTGGGAAATTTGACCGTCGCTGTTAACAATGTTGGCGGAAGAACTTAATTATTTACCTCGTCGTCTTCGTTCATCCGATGGGTATATTGCCCGCTCGCATATAAATAGTTTTATCCCTGATATAACACGTTGAAATATTCCATTCAGTGATGCAACACGCCATTCTGATAACAAACGATTTAAATTTCTCAGCGCTGGGGCCCATGGGAGTGCAAAAATTCCTGAGGATTTTTGTCCTCACGGGGCTGTTCGTGAGCGCGCGCCTTAGAACTCGTAATATTACGGACTTGCTAAAGAGACGGTACGGAGATGAGTATATAGATCCGGAGGGCCCGCTTAACATCATGCGTGGGCATCCTTATGTAAACAACGGCATGATTGCGAAGCAGCGCAAGTTTGCGGCGCCGATGCGTCTCGGCTACAGCTGCACGGGCGATGCGAGTAAGGGAGACTGTTCTTATGCCAGGAATGCGCATGAAGACCGTGTTAGAGAGCTTCCCGGAGATAGCGAGGCGATGGTGTACCTATCCGAGCACTATAGAATTCTTAAAACCATGTTCACGGTCGAGAATGGTGTGGTTGTAGTTGACAAGGGCCCCCAGGCGCCCTTCTGGAATCTATTTGAAAGCCGCTCTGCGATATGTCTGGAACTGTTTGCAGCGCTGCTACTGCTTGCGGGCGGTGCGGATATTGGATTAGAGTCTGGTAGCCTTGTTGCCTACGATGCCGTCACAACCTCGCATGTGCTGGATTTGGGGGCTGCGGACGGTGCCACCCTGGCAGTCGTGGAGTTCTTTGTCAAGTACGGCGGAGTGAGGGCGACCCAGGTTGCTGGCTACGGGCTCCACTACTCTGAAAGTCCGAGCTTCCTGATCCAGGCGTACATTTGTGAGTTTTTTGAAGGCACGGAGGACGTCATGGATGTCATATGCATTTTTGAAGCCGCCAAGGAAATCGTTGCGATGCTCCCCGCTGGCGACTCTGGTGCGCAGCAGAGGCCGCGCTTCTTCACTGCGAATTACGCTAGAGCGTACAGTGCGATATACAAGGCACTTTCATATACTGAGATGGTTTTCAGTGGGGCGCAGCTTGTGCTGCTTTCGCGCTGGCCTAAACTCAATCATGGTGGTTACACTGACAGGTATGATTCCAAAGGCGTTGTTTCGGCGCTGCTCAAGGTGTATTATTGCCTATGCTCGAACCCGGTTGGCGGTTATTATGACGCCGCCCTTCTGAGCAGATCGAAGAGCAAGCTGCAGCATGTGTTGAGCGGGCTTTTAGAAGCAGCATTTTCAGCATTAGAATACTCAGACAGCGCAGGCTCGGTTTCCAGCAGCAAGCTGAAGGCACTTGATAAAGCCCATGCAAATTTTCTGGAGGTGGCCAAGGCCAAGGCGCCCGCAAGCAAGACCATCGCGGATTGCTTTAGCGAGGACATCTCCGCCGGGCTTGCAACAGATCCCAAGAACTTCTTGGTGGTGCTCGCATGGGTCCTCGGCGAGTCTGAGGAACAGCTCCGTTCTCTGCAGCTGCTGCTGAACACAGCCCTGGGTAGTAACGGTAGCGCTTCCGATTGTCGCAGAATCAGTGACCGGGTGGTCCAGATGCTCGGCCAATTCTCTGATAAGACCTTCAATGTCCATTTTGACGTTTGCACGGCGTCTGGTGGAGCGCGTTACGGAACGCTTAGGCTTCATGTCCGCTTAGGCTGTGAGAAGGCGACCTATGAGCATGACTTGAAGCTCGGCTTTAAGCCTGCGGGAGTTGAGGTTGTGTACGTATCTCAGCAGACCACACTGAAGACTATGCGCCGTGATGGCGTCTCTGCACTGCTTGAAGAACTGGACAGTGCTCGTAGCCCCGCGCTATCAGCAGCTGAGCACGCGGAATTGGACAAGCTCAACGATTCTCCCCTGCGTGCGTTGATTCTAGAAAGCATTAGGCGGTGCCTGGATCCTGCTTCGCATCAAGCCGTTTCGGACAGGCACATTGAGGCAATGTACGCAGCAAAGAATCCGCTAGCGTGCCACATCGCAACCAGCCACTGGATGGCGCACCAGCCGATGGAATCGCAGAAAGAAGTAGTAAAGGCGGGGGATCAGTTGCTAACAGTGTTTGAGAAGCTTCTGGTACGAAGCATCAAGAGACGCGATTCCGAGCGGCACGCGCTCAGTGCTGGCAGCCCGGTGGTGGCAGTGCTGGACAACATACTGAGCAGCGCGGCAGCTATGGATACCGCGTTGCGCCCCTTCATTGTCGGTGCCCTGCGCCGCTGTGTAAACGAGCGCACTGACCTCTTCCCCAGCGTATTCTTGCTTACAGATGATGCATCCACATGCAGCATGCAAGAACTGAATGAATCAGCTTACGATGGCTTCATTGCCGGCTTGGCGGGGTATGATATCAGTCCGGAGATGTTGCTTTGCCATGCAGAGCAGCGCGCCCGCGGCAAGATCCAGGCTGCCAGCAACGCGCACGGCCCGTGGAATGGCGATGTTTGCACGGCCGTGGAGAGGTGTTTCAGGTTCTCGCATGAAAAGAGCATCCGGAGCTTAGGTGGCGATACCCCCGATGTCAGCTACTATAGGTACTCCATCTGCACTTTAATGGTGGTGGCTGCAAGGCCAGCCGTGTACTGTGCTATGCTGAGGAGAATTTGCGCGCGCAGGAACGACATGCCTAGCCTGTTTAAGGTGTACGCGGTATTGCAGATGGCCTTTCCAAAGCTCCCTAGGCTCGGGTCGATCTCCCCCGAGCTTGTAGCAAAAGTCTTCTTTTGTGACCTTACGGCCGAGCAAATCCGCTCTCTGTTGAGCATCTTCGCGGTTTTCGCGCATACAGAGGATGACTATTGCGGCGTGTGCAGTGTATTTCATCATTATCGCGGGCTGCTGCGCCCAGAGCATGCGCGTGAGTTTGTTGAGCTGCTGAGGGGCCGCTACGATGTTTATAAAAGCACGCTTTATGCGATCTCACTATACTATCCACGTAGCCCGGTTAAAGTCATGCGCACGCAGCCGCCGTATTCAGCAATCAACGACTTGCTGGACGACTGTCTTAAGAGTGGGTTCGATGTGAAGACGATTTCTCAGCGAGTACACGACTTGCCACGGAATTAGCTGCGCCGTTATCTCTCCGCCATACGCCCGTTTGAGGTAATAAATTCAGTAGCGTCAATTTTGGTGTTCGGTTTGCAGTGTGGTTAGCTGCGCATGGGTGCCCGTCTACATCCGCTGTCCAAGTGCTATGGGATGCGCTTCAGCCTAGGGATTTTCCCAGCTGTAATTGGCACAGTTTCCAGATACAATCCGATGGTGAGATGCGGGATTAGATCTGGACTGTTGTATAATCTGCGTATTTTAGCATGATAGTCGGACTGCTGATATGCGGTTCAATCGCTCAAGGCATAGATCTGGAGCCGCCGGCAGGCTCAAATTGATTGAATAAGACGGTGCTCGTGCAACTGTGGCCATTTAAACATCACAACAGCAAGTACAAGTAGTTTATTTGTATATAAGGCCGACAGGCGGTTGCACAGACTCAGAGCCGCTGGCTCCAGTATAACAATAGTGCTATCAATCTCTATTGTCGTAACAAGCGGCTTTAGTACTGAAAGGCCCGTGGTGTTCAGCCATGGCGGGTAAAAGCATTTTCATATACTTTGCCCGTGATCTAAAATACAGATATGTGATAGATTGATACGTTGGCGAACTCGGCATACCTCCGAACGTGGAGGCCTACATCCAGTCCAGAGCGTTGCGAAAGACGCTGGAGTCAGTGTCGTTCGAGGCCCGTCGAGGGATTCTCGAGGAGGGCGACGGCAGGCGGCCGGGGGTGGCAGCCGAGGAGCTGGTGCATGGGCTCGCAAAGGAGGCGCTGGCGCGTGTGTAGTGTGCGAACGATCATTTAAAATTACTCCCTAAATAAATTTATTCACTTCAACTAGTAATTACTATCAGCATCCTTGCGTTGTTCATTTACCATTTCAAAATGTGATTCCCAGTCCATCATTTCTTGATAGCGCTCATCCAAATCCTTAAGCTGCTCATCAATAGCGCTGAAGGCATTTTCATGCCCACTTTCTGAATCAGCGTTTTGGAGATACAGACCCTTAAGTTTACTAATGAACACGCGAAGCAGATCGATAGGTATGGCATTGAACTCAGTACGGCCGTGATACGGAGAAGAAGACATCATGCTGTAAATGCTATTGTATGCTACTATCGCCGCACTACAGTATCCTACTGCAAACGGCGTATCGAGCATATTTTGGTAGGTAACAAATGCTTCGTAGATGCCGTCATACGCAGCCTCGGTATTTGCAAACAACGCATAGATTTTCAGCAACGCTTTAAGATGCTCTGGTTTAAACCCGTCGGGGAAGGCCCTAGGCAAGATGTAACTGCATAGAGGGGGGAGCTCGCATTCTAAGCGCAATACTTCTAGCTGGTAATGGAGCCTCGCAGAGCAAGCCTCGTTCTCCCACCTATCACAGATCTGGTAGATCTCTTCGTAGCGTGCTGCGGAAGCAGAGAGATAGACCCAGAATGCGGCTGACAAGTAGTACTGCTCGCTTTTAGCTGCGCACTGCCTGACTACGTAGTTCTCCCTTAGTAGCTTCAATGTATCCGCATCGGAGTATTTGATGAGTGTTGCGAGCACGAGACGAGTCTCTTTGCAGTCTAGAGGTACCTTGAAGTAGTCAAGAGTCTCAGGACAGCAATAGGATGGATTGATGGGCATATGAATAGCTAGCGCTCTAACATGGAAATAGACTGCAAAGACGTTTGGCAAGTCGTATTCATACAATTCCCTTATGGGGTGCCAATGCGTCCACAGCTCATCGTCTCTTAGTTTTATAAAAATATTCTTAGGCAGAACAATCCGGGGGAAAAGGAACTCGCGCTCGGGGACGCAGAAGTGCATGATTTGGAAGAACTGGTTTCTCGTGCACTTGTCAATGAGCGACACTCTACCAAGGATGTTGCCCGCAAGAATGACCAGAGGGCTGCCAGCGACTCTCTCCTTGCTTTCATTGAGCATAGCCTCATAGTAAGGCCTTGTTCCAGCGTCTGTCGTGGGCTCGTCGATTTCTTTCTTGAGCATGCTCATCTGTTTGAACGTTGACAGGTCACGCTGCACGAACGCCGCGATTGCCGGTAGGAGCTGGTCGTTTGCGAACGCAAGGCTTCTCTGCGACTGCATATCAGCGCAGGCCATCCAGTGGATGAGTCTGTCGTACATTTCTATCGGGCCGCAGGCGTCCTCCAGCTTGCTAACATGCGCATTCGGGAGCGGCAGCT